>CAUYRT010008091.1:0-15922 GCA_963574885.1 Lepilemur ruficaudatus
GGACAGGCACCACATGTACTCACCAGCCAATTGGTATTAGCTGATCAACACCTAAGTGGACACACAGGAACAACATTTATCGGGTGTTGGGCAGACGGGAGGGGGGAGGAGGGGATGGGTATATACATACATAATGAGTGCGATGTGCACCATCTGGGGGATGGTCAGGCTTGAAGCTCTGACTGGAGGGGGGAGGGGGGCAAGGGCCATGTACGTAACCTTAACATTTGTACCCCCATAATATGCTGAAATAAAAAATAAATAAATTAAAAAAAAGAAAGTTAAAAAAAATCATAAATCAATTTTTGAAGACTTTTTAAAAATTCAAATGCATCCAGGCTGTGAGAGTAAGAATGAATGACAAAGGTTTCCAGGAGCATTGAGGAAGTTCCAGGAAATATTATGGATTTTAAGCAGAAGTATCAGGTCATACTATTCAGAAAGAAAAGAGATTCGGTGTCCATAAAAGTTAGAAAAAAATAAATGTTTTCAAAGCACAAACTGGTTGGAAAATATCAAGAATAACTTTTCAGCTTAAATCAAATTCCAGGCTAAACTTTCATTTTTTGAAAACCTTGACATTTAATAATTTCTCTCCTTAAATCTTAGGAATTGGCAGAAACAGAACTCATAGTTGTCCTTAATTTAGAGATGTTTCAGAGCCTGGATTTGGATGGGTGCAGTGAAGTTTGTAGTTTCACTGATAGAGAGATGTAATAAAGATTTGAAGTTAACAGCTGGTTGCCTGGGAAAAATAGACCTCAGGCAAAGAGATGCAAGGCAAGAATTCTTAGGTCAAAAGAGTGATGGTAGTCTTCCAATTATATTAAGAAGTATTTTTATAACAGGCTTTTGTGTAGGTAATTATACGTGGGAAGTTTAACTTTAAAGAAAGGCAGACTTGGAGACAATGATAAAATACAATTAATTGTGACAGGTTTTGTCACATTGTTTTTCAAAAGGTTAAATTTAATCTGAAAATGTCACACTTGATATTTTGAATTTTTTTTTGTCATCGAAATCAGTGATACTCAGAGTTTGAGTCAATACACGCAAAGTTAATATTTTAGACTAGTTCCCTTATGTGTGTTCCTTTGTATTATGTTATCAATACAATTAATTATTCCACTCTCCCCGTAAGTACTAAAATGTTACTAGATGCAAGATTGACATTACAAACTATTTCAACAAATATTTGAGTGTATTTTAAAGTGGGCACTTTTTTGCCTATTTTTCATATGAAATTTTAATAATGTACAATTCATTCTTATTCTGAAATGTTACTAGTTCAAAAGGCTTTGGGAAACCAAAGCGTTCTTTGAAGTGCTTTGAAAGAGTTTTAAAAACATCTTTCACAAACAAATTTGTTTTTTACAGACTGCTCTGCTCATTGACACACCAAGACACCACTTCAAACGTATGGCAGAGCTGTGGACAGGCAGGCAGCCACAACAGAGGACAGGACAGTCTTGAGACAGACAAGCTGCAATCATGGAGAGAGAGAGACTTACAAAAAAAGTCTGAAGAGTCTCTCAGACTGAAGGTGCAAAGTCGCTCACCAAGCACACCAGATTCTGTAACCAGAGCCTGTAAGTTCAAACCTCATGCTAGGGATATTATGAAATGTGCTGCCGGACTTAACTGCTCTCTGTGGCCAGCCAGACTCTCCAAGCAGAATATGAGTTCCTGCAGCAGCGTCTTTGAACTTGAAGATTAGCAAAGTTCTGCTTATCAGTTAAAGTTTATTTTCAGGTACATTAGCAGTATTAACCATATGAACTTTAAATAAGTGATTCTAATACTTTGCAAATAAAGACTTCTTTTTAAAATTAAAAAAAATATTTGTTCCTAAGAAGCTCTCAATGCATATTGATTGAAAAACTACTTATTTAAAAACCAAAACTATTAAGAATGTATAATACCTTCATAAATTTTGATTTTATTAATCTTGAGAAAGTATTTATAGTCCTTTGAATTTGGTACATACATATTAATAGTATAGTTTATTTAAGCAGTTCTTATAGCTTTGACATCTTACAATAGCTCTGAGGTCCATAATATGGAAAAAACTACACTACTTTTTGTTCCTTAGAATTTTCTTTTTGGCTCTTTTATGTTTACTCTTATCTATTTGGAATTTTCAAGTATGGATGTGGTTCCATATACAAATTTTTGAAAAGTGGATTTTATAAAGCAAATTATGTTTAGATACAATAGAGTTTTATTTTTAAAGAAATTTAGTTGTAAAATCTTGGAAAATAAAGAATTATTTTATAGAGGGAATAATGTGTATTCCCAATGCATGGCATTTCATGTATTAGGTAATAATTTAAGAATTGATCTATATATGGAGATAGACACTTAGAATATAAGAGAAAGATTTAACACCAGTACTGTAATAGCTTACTGTCTGGTTGGTAGAAAAGTAAATGGATAACATGATATAGCATTAAATGCCAATTTAGATATTTTTACCATACTTATAAATGACACATTAAAAAAATAAAAACACAAGCTGGTATTTGGGACAGAAAGGATGGCAGTCAGAAGTAAGAACTAAATCACATAATCACTGGTTCAATCAGAAGAGAGTAAATTTTAAATATACTGACAACTAGAAGAGGTGGATGGGAAAAGATAGACAAATCTTGCAGTTGTACTTCTGAGTCACTTACAAGAAAGTATCTAGGGTTCCGTGTTAAAGTTATTCAGTGGGAAGAGAAATATTTTGGGGGCACTGAAGACATTTAAAGTAAAAATTGTCCATATTATCCAATATATGAATAAAAATTCTGAATCTCAAAATAATAAAATGTCTGTCATCCTAAAATTCAAGAAAGGCTACAAATCTATTGACTGGAAACTCCTTTAGTTAACCCATTGACATTGCTTCATAATTATTACTCAAGAATTAAATAATATAAAACATAAAAATTTAGCCTTTCAAAATTATTCTAGGAAAAAAATTGATTTATCAGTAGAAACATGAAACATCAAACTAGCTACCAAAACTCAGCCACAGAAACTAAGAATTAACAGATTATTGACTTTAAAACTTAGAGAAAAGGAAAGAAAAAGAAAGTTGTGTGTGACGTTTTACAGAAAATGCCAAATATTTGAAGAGATGCAAAAGTTAATTAGTTTGATTTAATGATTCTGCATTGTATTTAAAAATCATAACATTATGTCATACCTCATAAATATTTACAACTATAATTCATCAATATATAATATTTTTTTTAAAAAAAACCCAATGCTATTTTATATTTATACTCAAAATATGATACCTTCTTTCTTGGTGTTAATTTTAAAAAATGCTATTGCAATTCTTGAATACTCAAGAGTTGAAATAAAAATATCTTTAAACATCTTATAATTATTAATTATAGTGGTTAATTAAATGAAGATACATCTTTAGATCAATATTTTTCTTAACCTTCATCTACCACTTGCCCAACAAATTTAAAAACAAGTATTTTGTGTTGTTGTTACAGTGATATTTAAAATAAACCAACCTCATAGAATTCGGCTGCTCATTTTTGGTAGCTGAAGTGGCATTACTTGAATAAATCACCCTCGGTTTCTATTTACTATATTCCTAAAAAATTCTGCCCCCCCCATGTTTTTTGGAAAAAGATATCAATACATTGTTGACATTAAATAAATGACAAAAATAAAATATAGTACCGTTTGTTTCTGTGTTAAATTGCTTATTCACATTTTTTTCTCCTAATTTTTAAGGTTGATACAATCTGTTTTACTTTCTTGGCATTTATTCCATTTATTCTATTGCAATCCAAACTAAGACTATTAGAGGAGAAAGATGAAGTACTATGGAAATATAATTAAGGAATCCATTAGATACTAAGAGTATTCTAAGTCCTTATATTTTAAAAAATGTTGACGATTCATTTTTTGAGTAAAGAAGCATAAGTAAACAGAAAACATGGTCTTCTTTTCCATGTTGCATGTTGTAAGTTATTTGATTTTTATGCATCCAAAAGGAGAATGAAATAACTCTTTAACATAGAAGCTGTTGCTCACAAGCTCTCATCTCCCTAGTAATTGACTGATTGGATTCCACTTCCATTACTAACAATGGCTTTCAGGAAAAAAAAAAAAAATCAGTCTTCAGACTCTGAAAAAGGATTTTTGTTTGTTTTTGTTGCTAAAGAGTGGGAGAAAAAGCATGCATGTATATAAAGAGCAAATATTCAAGCTGAAATTGAGGTCTTAGATGAAATTTACGCTAAACATCAAAACACAGGGGCAAGTAGGAAAAATATTTTGTGAGGAAAAAGCAGAGAACTTTTATATTGCTGAAAATATACATAGAATTTTCTAGGAGAAGATTGGGCTTATAAGGAAAAGTCTGGGTAAAATTTCAGGATTTAAGAGAATACCAATAAAGTGAAGATTGACGTTAACCAGACCAGGCTATAAATACCACACAAAGAGACCAAACAAGTCCTCCCCTGACAGGTCTGGCCACCTCTCCCCTTCAGAACAAACCGATAGTGAACAACACTGGAATAAAACTTTTAGGATCAGCAAAACTTAACATGTTAGTTAGAGAACTTTTGTTTTTGGATAATTTCACGTTTATGTATTTATCTGATTACTATATTAAGCGTAGGTTAAATCATGTAGAATAATGGTGCAGTCAAGTCTCTGTAAGTGTCATCATTTAATTATCTCTATTATCTTTCTTGTGTTATCACTCAAACTAATATGACTTCTTTTTTCTAAACATCATTTTGATGTGAAGAAGGAAGCCACTTTCATGTTTAAGAAAAAGCTCTAATTACCTGTCTTGAGAAAAAGGAAAATATTAACACGGAAGTAAACATACCTTTTCACTGCTCTATCTCATAAGCCTGGCAAATACTAGTGCACAGAGTTTGTTTTATATTGATAGCATTGATTTGTATGTATATTTTTTATTTTCCTTTTCAATCTTTTAAAATATGCATTATATTATAATATTAATAATATACTCCAGCTGCTACAAATGTTGGCTAATTATATATTATTGAATAATAAAATATTTTTGTTATTTAATGTTCAGTATCTCAACAGTGATTTTAAGGGTACAATTTCTGATAAAATTCTTAAAATAAACTTTCCAAATATTACCGGTAAATGATCAATATAAATATGAACAATAAATAAAGGCATTGATATTTCAATATTATTTATCATTTGCAAATAATTATTGTCTAAAATATGTATTGGTTAAAAGTTCTAAATTCTATTTTAAATTATTACTTGACTTGATTAAGAAATATCCAATGATGTTAACTGAAGACATGCCATATAAGAGCAATATGCTTACAGAAGTTTCAAAATTAAATGTCGTGTGGTCAAAAAAAAGTGATGCTGTTGTATGTAACTTTCCAAATTAAAATATTCTATGAAAATAATAATATTAGCAAATAATACATAAAAAGAATATGTCAATTTTACTAGTGGCACAAACTGTAAGTGTTGCTTTGCAAAGAATAATACTTCATTGTAGATAATTGATAAAATTAAAATTATTTTTATACAACTTTCAAAATATTATCTCCTTAATAGAACAGGTTTAACATGTTATATTTGACTAATTGTGGTGCAAGCAAACTAAAGCTCCAATTAAGTTCCTCAATAATGATAATGAAAATGGGGGCCTGTGTGGCATAAAATTTGAACTACGTTTTAGGAAGTTAAGGCAAATGTGTGGTTCTAATGTGAATGAAATACATCATTCATCAAGACTTCTTTCCCTAGTAACTAACTCACCACTGCTACTCTCTCTGTTTCTTCTTACTACATTTGATGCTTAGGATACACTACCCTTTTTTAAAAATCAAACTTCTCATCAGAGCATAATCAATGCCATCTGTATTCTTGCTATCATCTCATAAAATGGCACTGAAACAATTTATCCAATTCAGTGATGGATATTAAATTTCCATTTTGTCTTTATTATTGCACATTAGTTCCGTTTTGTCTCTGCATCTTCTAAGCAGCTTGAACTCAGAGATTATTGCTTATTTACCTTTGCTTAGTCCAGTACCTGCCCCATAGTAAGTGTCCAATAAATAATTTTTAAGTGAACAAATTAACGAATACATTTATGCCACAGAGGTATTTTTTTAAAAGAGGCATTCACTATCTTTCTTGGAACATTATTTAATATACTGGTTTCTAAAGTAGATGAGAGAATTCAAATGAAGTGCAGGCAAGATGAGATATTCAAAGCAGTAATTTTCTTTTAATTTTTAAAATTTTAAAATTTTTATTCTTTGTTAATATATAATAGTTGTACATATTTATGGGGATATGTGATTTTTTTTTTTTTTTGGAGACAGGGTCTTGCTCTGTTTTCCAGTCTAGAGTACAGTGGCATCATCAGAGCTCAAATCAGGGTAATTGGGGTATCCATCACCTTAAATAGTTATTGTTTCTTTGTGTTAAGAACATTCCAATTCCATTCTTGTAGTTATTTTGAAATTATTGTTAACTGTAATCACCCCATTGTGCTACCAAATGAATACTAGATCTTACTCCTTCTATCTAACTGCACTATTGTACCCATTAATCAGAGTGGTGATTTTCAAACCGTGTTTCATCGATCCCTAGAGGGTTTTAGAATGTTGTCAAGAGGGGAAGAGGTGAAAGAAGGAGAGACATTGAGTAGAGGATCTAATTTACGTATTGGCATCAACAAAATATTCTTTGAAGAATGGGTTGTGCTCTTAAAGAATGGTGTGAAAATCCTTGTTCAATACTCTGTAGAGATAATTGAGAGGCGAAACAAAGGTTTAATTTAAATCGAAATAATCATGATAAGAGCCTGAACTGTTTTGTTTTTTTCCCTGTCTTTTCTTCAGAATGAGTCATAGTCCTGACACATGATAGCTGCTCAATAAATATCTATTTTTATCAGTGATGACAATGACAAATTGGCTAATATTCTGTATCTACACAATGTTATTTAATCCCAACACACTCAGTAACAATACCACAAAATTTAGTTTTAGTTGTTTCTTGTCTTTCTGTGTTTATGATTAAGTTCGGTGTCCTTCTGTACTCACTTTTGAATTCATAAATTTTGCATGGGCTCAAGGTAAAGTGAAACAGTATTCTTTGAAACTACAGGTTTAACAAGGGAAAATTAAAAAGAATAAATTTAAAATGGAATTGCTGAGACTGTTCAGGATCAAAATGAAGTGACTAGTGAAACCATACTTATAATTATGCAGCTATTATCATCCAAACTGATAAGCATACATCCAATGAAAGCAATATTCTGAAAACTCACACAAAATGAGGTGAAGTCACAAAAGCCATTTGTCATCTGTGCTCACTTTTTGAGGGTAAAAATTGCCCAAGTTCTCAATAAGTCTTAAATAATAAAATTTTAGAAAATTGTTCTATGTCTCCTGCCAAATATTTTGAAGTACAAATAAACAAGCATAAAAATGAGATTCTCGATTTATTTCATCATAAATTGAACAACATAGTGTTGTAAAAAGTGTATGCAACAAATTTTAAATATGTCAGTTGAAATGCACTTATGGAATTTTCAAAAGAACCAAACGTATCAGATGTGAGAAAGAATCAGACACTATTAGGAAAAATGCTTACTAGGCCTTCCTTTATAGATATTGCAACAAGTATGTGACGTGGACAGGCAATGAGGAAACTACAATTGTTACTACTGCGGCATCTCCAGATATATCTCTAGATATAATACAGAGATAGCCTGAGAGTGTACATCCAAGAAGTTATTAAATTGAAGTCTTAACAATTCAAGTAGGCAAAGGAAGGTGTATTTGCAGATATTCTCACATTTTTTGTACACTGAATTACATAGGTCAATACAGAAAAGGTCTATTCCTCAAAAAATACGTAAAAACAATATGCAAAGTTGTATCACATCACTAAATAAGTCGGCCAAGGTCTAGCGACGGGTGTAGTGAATGAGAACAGTGGCAAAGAATGTAGGAGCAGTGGTTTTTCTAACAGCTGTTGGAGAAACATTTGTTCAGATTTTACACCACTGTATGGGGCACAGATGATACAGTAGTTTTGAGATGCATCAACTCTCATAACAGTGTTAGATGTTATACTAATTGTATATTCTTTTAAGGTCTGATCTTTCAAATGCAGTTTTCAGAGCTATTTGAAATGATACAGCAATGAGTTTTAAAACTTCCATTGTCTTTATGGTAGAGTTTATGGAGTATAGCATGGCAAGGTGTTAGCACATATATTTCAAATGACATAAGAAATGCTCCTTTTTTCTAATAAAGAGATTTCATTAACTAAAATTGGTTCAGATATAACATGGCTTCTCTCCTGTGCACATCTTGCTAATGTTTGGAGAAAGCCAAATAAACTCCTCTTAGTGATGTACTATCACAATGTCATTTTTCTTACTTAAAACTGCAGATAAAGTGTCAGCCATCAAAACAGAGCTTTAAAGTTTTGATTTGAAATGCAAGTAACATTTATTTACTGTTTTGAAACTTTAATAGAGATAGAATGATTTGGCTAATTTTAGAAACTGACATTGTTGAACACAGAATGGATAAACGATACACTTTAAAATTATTTTTCAAAGAATGATAATTTAAAATGGAGGAGGAACTGTTTATCAACCAATTCCAACTTGAAAATTTCACAATTAAGGTTTGAGAGCAGATGTTAGATAATGTTAGTAATTCAACCTTGGAACAATTTTCTGCTACTCCTCCTTTAGTCTTCCAGATGAGTTAAATTGAAGAGCATCATGAAATTGCAGGATGAACTGTTAAAAAACTGTTATCATTTGCAATTGTTCTATGTAAGGCAGAATTGTTTTTATATGATGCAACCCAAAATAAAACAGAAATAATTTGGATGTTGAAGATGATATAAGATGCTAAGTCTCATTTACAATTTACAAACTTTTGTTTTGAAAATCACCTTTGGGTTCTCACCAATTGCCTTTACAGTAAATATTATATATTAAAACAAAAAATAAGAGCATACAAATAAATTATTATTTACATATTTAGTATTTGTGGTTCTATGGTAATTTTAATTTAGAGAAAAGAGTTTATCTTCTAGAAGTGTTTGAAAAGAAGATTCTAGATATCTTATTTAAGTATTAATGTAAAGGACACACCTGTAATTTCCTCATTTAAAATAGGGTGATTATAATAGCTAACGTCCAGGGTTGTTGTAAGAATTAAAGATAATATGTGAAAGTTTGCAGATAATTTATGAAGCAATATTGAAGCACTTAGCACAGTGGCTGTCTTGAAATAATCATGCCATAAATCCTGTTACTATTATTACTCCAGGAGGTTCCCTTCTTGTGAATGAATGAAAAAAGATTCATTGGGAGCACACTGGACAGTTCTGGCATTTCTGGCCTCGATAACGCACCTCAGCTGCTAATACTTTTTAACTTACGTTTTGTCACAGTTCCATTTGAGAATCCGATAGGAGCTGTGGACCTGCTCCTACTCACATACATTTTTGTCTTTTTACACTATGTTCACAGTGTTCTATAGGGTCTAGTCTATCCAGAGACCCCAGATTAAATCCTTACCCCAAGTTTGATCTTTAGAGGTATTAGAGATGCAACTAATTCTTCAATGAAATAAGCCCAGGATTTTTCCACACATATACTTGTAGATCACTACTACCATAATATTTCAGATCTCACTTTATTGGCTTATTGTCTTGTTGTTTGTAAAGAATATTCCCCTGGCCGCTAAATTGGCTATTCATAGATCCAAGTTCAGATGTCTGCAAGTCCCTTGTCTTAAAATGGAGAAGACCACTGTAAGAGAAGAACATTACAACTGGCTGTCTTTCTTCTAGCAATAAACTTGTACTTTTTCAAAAATTCTTTCCTCAAGCTGTCGTCTGATAATCATAAAAAATAGGAACATATACCAAACACATACCAAGGATAAGAAAAACTGAGGAATGTGAATGAGCTGGAATGCTGTAACTTAGATTAGGAATTTGTGTTTCCCCAAATTATAAATTTTGTTAAGTGGACCAAAGGGTATATAACTTGTTCCTTTTATAATTTGAATATCTGAAAATATTTTTAGAGAAGAACAAAGGAATTTTCCCTCTTCTTTCTTTTAAAGAAATAAAAGACATAGGTGTTAACATTTACAGTACATCAGTTAGTGTCTCTGTTCTCTTCATAATATATCACATGTCAAACTTCTCTCTTTGGAATAACAAAAATGACCTTTTGGTGCCATAAGCTCTGGCTGGCCTTTTAGTAGCCATAACAGTGGCAGAGAAACAATAAAGATACATCAAGCAAGAGTTACTTCCTGCCACTGCTATACTCAGGGAAAGAACCAGAATACTATGTGGCATTTGCTCTACTAAATTTGTAAGTAAAAATTAACAAAAGGACTTTCTATTATGAGAATCAACTTCATGACCTTGAAGTAGTATTTAAATATTTCAGTTAACATAAAGCTTACAGCAGTCTGAGCTTTAGAGAAAGTGTAATTTTCAGAATACACTCTGGTGAGTGATGCAAATATCAACATTTTGAAAGATAGTATTATATATATAGCTTAAAGTAAATTTATTAATGGAAAATATAATTTAAACACAACAGTAGTATGGCTTAATTTAGAAAAATGTAATAGAGAAAATAGTTTTTATTTGACTTCTTCCCATTAATTAAAATGTTAATATCAGCTTGTCACAGAGAAACTATTCCTTTTCAAAGGACTTGGAACCACACACTGGGCTGATGTTTGAAATCCTGTATCTATATGATTTATCTCTAGGGCACCATTTGAACATTTATTATCTTTGCTGTCCAGAGTTTCTAATTTTGTTTATGTTTTTCATGAAGTGTGGAATCACAATTATGAATTTATATAAACCCAAGCTCAGTAGTTAAATAAGATGAAAGACCTGAATTACTTCAGTACATTCCAGGGTGAGCAAATTGGGATTCTGGTTACAAGGAGGCTCCAGCTTCTAGTGAATTTGCTGGGGAGTTGGGGGACAGAGGGTGGGAGCTGGGAATTTGGCCTGTCAAAGAACAATGCGTTTAGCTCTTCAAGTAAGGTTTCAGTAATTACATATTTGCATGATGTTATTTGTTAACTGATAGACACCTGTAATCACTTTTCTCCTGATGATTTTTGCTGTAATCTTTTAATATTTTTCTTTAATTCTTAGTCTTCTTTTAACCTAACCAATCTAAAACCTTTGGCAAAATATTCTGTTACAATAATAGAATAGCTGTTCAATTCTCTTAGAAATTATTTTTTAAAGCAATGTGTTTTTATTCTCAGGTATGTTCCCTGCATAATTAAAATTTGAACTTAACTTTCTAGTAACTATCATTAGAGGATTTCTTATAGATAACTCTTGGCTTCCTCCATTTTTTCAAAGGGAATTCTACTAAATACTATGTTCTGGGCTCTGTGCTAAGGTTTTGAAAACAAAAATGAATAAAACAAGACAATGCTCAGAAAGAACAAATCTTGCTGAATTGCACTGCTCCTCTTCAGCTTGGCTACATCATGCTAAAAAAAAATGGTGGATTCTTAAAAACTCATCACATGCAGCAGGGGGTAGGGAGACAGTGAAGAAAATAGCATAGAAAATATATTCAGTAGTTTTGAATAGAAATAAATTAAGGGGTCACTAGTCTTCTCCTCCATATTGCCTCTCCTTGCTGTTACCCCGAAGAGAAACCCCTTTCTTTCTCTTCCTCACTTGTCTTCTTTTCAAGGTTCAGGTGAGAATATAACCTCTTCCAAACAGCCACCTTGTCCAGTATTTAGTGAGCATGTGGAACCTTTCAAGGCACTTATTGCTGGTACCACTCAACTGATATTAGTATATGCTACCATGAATCACACATCTTTATTTAATATTTGCCCTAAATTTGCAATTAGCATTTAAATCCTACAAGGAAGGATCTATTACCTTCTGGGATTTCGTATCCCCAGTGAGGTGCCTTACTCATACCAGACACCCTAGAATGATTGCGAGGATATTTTTCATTAGATGTAATAAATATAGCACCTAACTTTTTACTGGTTATTAACAAATATTCTTTTATCCTATTGAGCACACATGATCATAAGGTGGGAGTGACATGGGTAAACCATAAGTCTCAGTAAGCCTTAAGTGACACATAATGATAGCTTCTACCTTTGCATGGATTATTAAAAGGATGACACATGGGATGAATTAACGAATTTCTAGATAGGAAGAAATTTTAGGTGCCATCCAAATTAGAAACTGTTTTCTTCCTACAAAAATATAGGAGGGCTTAAAAGATCCATCAGACTGCAGTTGCAAGTCTGCAAGCGTGTGCCTTTCCAATCTGTTTTCCAAATATGAGACTCATATCCTTTTGCTTGAAAATCTTTCAGTTACCCCCTTTTCCCTCAAACTCCTTAATGTATCATATGGTTTCATTTCAGTGTTGCTTCCATTAAAAGTAGAAATGATCTCTATTCTGATTGACAGTTGAATTCAATTCCTGGCTTTCTTTTGGTATAATCTTTCTTGTCCTCTTTCCTTGGGTAGATAGTTCCTTAGGTCTCTCCAAAGCACTTGTTCTGTGAAAGCTTCCCTTCTCTAGGGTCAGTTGATGTCCCTTCATTCCTCATAGCACTGTAGGCAAAGCTATGCCCAGTACCTCTTAACTACTTGACTCCAGGGCCACTGATTATATTTCAGTCAAATCAAATTGCACTGTGGGAAGTCATTTTCCTAGAATACGGTGTGAATATTGTATGACCCTGAGGCCCTGTGTCATAGTTTTAATTTACTGCACACTTTCTAAACTGCCTTTTTACTGGTTTTCACTCCCTCTTACCTGAGATCAGTGTTTCTAGAAGTTTGGTCTGAGGATGCCAGGCCACCTAGATGTACTTATAAAAATTTCAGATTTCTGTAATTGAACCTACAGAGTCAGAGTTGCTATTTATGGTGTCTGCCCATCTGCTTTTTAAACAAGCTGTCCAGGAGATAACTTTGTCTCCTATAGTTCAAGAACCATTATAGTTGACATAATACTCCTGGAGGGCACCAACTATGTCTTACTTTTATATCTTCTGAATAAATTCTGGCATGTAGCAGCATCGAATATTTTTAAGTGAATATAATTCCCAAATATGAAAATAAAAATAAACATGATTACTGTGACTATATTATGAATGGAATTATCTCTCAACTATACAACTATTATTCTCAGAGGTTTCAAATGTAACTATACAGGAAATCAATTGTGTAGAGCAGGATGTCAGTGCTTCTCATCCTGCCCCCAGCTACCCATTGCTGAAACTAAGTTCCAGGAAAGTGTGGTCAAGAGGTTGGGACTCTTTTCTCCCACCTGACCATCGCTAATGGGATAGAGTCCAAGGGATAGACTCTCCCTTGGACCCAGAACCACTGAGAGCACTGCAAACAGTTTGCTTTTGACCTGGCTCATAAGGCAGTGATTTCACTTTGGGAGAGACAAGTTGAGAAGATCTGAGGCTACTGACCCTTCTTCTTTAGCACTCACCTCCTAAAGCAGGGATGTTTCTCTTAGAGAAGCCTATTGTCTCTCTTCCAACACTACAGCCATGGCTCAGAGATTTTGTGCAGGGAAAGAAGCAGGTTGCCGAACAGAGAGCTTCTCACTCCACCTAAAAACTAATTTCATTTGCCACATAGTGTGAAGTTCAAGCCTAAAGGCACTCTGAAAATCAGTGCAGATTGTGGTGGAAGGCAATTGAAAGGAAACTGGTAGGTTCATTTGACATATAGCCCAAATTGTAGGTTCGCCAGTTAACATGAGAGAACGAGGGAAAGTGCCCACCTGGGGTCATATGAAATCTCAAACACTAAGTCTGAATTTATTGGTTTAGGACAGGTTGTTGGGCAATGCCCCAAGATATTGTTGAAAACAATAGAGCAATTAGCTAGTAATTAGTAGCTGTTAACAGCTGGGTGTGAGCAGGACAATAGACAGTTAAAGAAGCTCTGATAAAACCACTTTCACTGAAGATGACTGTGGGCAAACAAAAGGCTGCAGCTTCTAAGGACACAATGAGCTTGGAGGGTATGCGCAAGATGTTGGGGGGCAGTTATCAGTATCCAGAATTACTAAAATATGTTATTTAAAATGTCTATTCTGCAACAAAATATTAAGAGATATGCAAAGAAACAGAAAAATATGACCATACACCAGAAAAAAAAGCAGGCAAGAGAAACTATCTCTAAGGGTGACCAGAGGTCATGTTTAATAGAAAAAACCTTCAATGCAGTCATCATAAATATGTCCAAAGAAATAAAGGAAATCTTGATTAAATAAGTAAAGGAAGGTATGATGACAATGTCATATGAAATATAAGATGTTCATTATTCATCATCCATCTATTCAACAATCCATATCCAAACTTATGTTCTTCTTTTTAGTCCAGGGCTTGGGATATTTTTCTTTAAAAGTTTAGAAAGTAAGCATTTTAGGTTTTGGGCCCGTAAGACCTCTGTAGCAATTGCTCACCTCTGCCATTGTAGCACAAAAGAAGCCAAGACAATACATAAATAAGTGTGGCTGGATTCCAATAAAACTTTGATTTTTGTCATGGGCCATAGTTCGTAGATTCATGCCCTAGTCCATCTTCTTCCTCTCTTACAAAGTCACCAGGTATGTGTTTTAATCACCATGAGATACAGTCTTTTAGAGATGATACAACTCCACTGCTGATAAATCTTCAGCAACATTAATGACATTCTCAGCCTGGTTTTTAAAACCTTATTTCTGATATCTAACATTTGTGTAAAGATCTGCTGCCAACTAACCTTACTGGTTCCCCAGAATTCACAGAAACCTTGAGCTTTCCCAGGACATTAAATTTGTACACCTCATTCTATTGTTACTAAATCATTCCTTATTTATTTCTTCAAGAACCACTTCCCTTCTCAAAAACTTTCAAAATCTACTCTTTCCCTAACCGCCTAGCAGGAAGCTGCTTAGCAGTGATTATTATTTGTATAATTCATTTGACTATTTATCATTCCCTCTATATTTTACATTTCATGTTTTGTTAAGCATAAGTTTTATCTAAATCTTCTTATGTTTGTTTTTGTTTATAATCTTATGTCTCTAATTGAAACATAATTCTTGAGGAAAAGAGCTGTCTTATATTAATATTTATGAATTTTCCCCACTTCATCTAGCATAGTAATTGACAAATAGTAGATACTCATCATTGTTTGCCTTGGTGACTGTTACTCTGAAGATTTCCTCTCAGTAGCATATTCGTGGAAGTTTCTGAAGATGACATCATAGATTGTTATTGATGGTTGGTAAAAAGTTCTTCTCCCTCAGAGAAAATAAAATTTCTGTGGAACAAATAAAATAAATATTTTTACAAGCATTTTATATTTATTTCTGATTATCATAAAGAATATTAGGTACT
This sequence comes from Lepilemur ruficaudatus, assembly GCA_963574885.1. Classification (NCBI taxonomy): domain Eukaryota; kingdom Metazoa; phylum Chordata; class Mammalia; order Primates; family Lepilemuridae; genus Lepilemur; species Lepilemur ruficaudatus. The sequence continues at coordinate 15,456 of CAUYRT010008091.1, forward strand.
ATCTATACATGTAAAATAAAATTTATTAATAGCCATCACAGTTATAAGTAATTGCTGAAATTTTAACAGTGTTTGGCCTTGCTACCAGAGATTTATCAAAATAGCCAATCTTTATGAGCTTGTAGAATATTATTAAAAATAACAGGTTACAACAATGTATAGGTAAAAATTCACCTATAAAGTTGTTTTACACTAGATAACATATTTTTTTCCTGAAAGGGGAATAAAGCAAGTTTCTTTGTGATAACTGCTTACTTTTATTTTTAGTGTGTATATTGTGAATGTAGAAGAAATAAAGGTTTATCTGTTGTAAATTTCTTTTTTTTCTTTATTGAAGTATACTTTACATATCATGCCTTTAGTCCATTTTAAGTGTACAATTAAATGATTTTTAGTGAATTTACCAAGATGTACAGTTAATCACATAAATCAGTTTTAGAGGAATTCCTTCTCCCTATTGAGACCCC
>CAUYRT010008092.1:0-23240 GCA_963574885.1 Lepilemur ruficaudatus
CCCTGCTGAAACAGATACCTTGCCAGCTTTGGTGAAGTCTGAGGGCAAGATCACCCAACTCAGCCCCATCCTACCCTGCTGCCCCACTCACCTCTGCTGTGGCAGACAATAAGTACACACCTAAAGTTCCAGGACCCCACCCACCACTTGAGGGATTTGAGTGCTTCTCCTGAGGGATTAGAGTTGGCCACAGTACACAAAAACAACATTGCAGCTTGTTCCTTCCAGCAAGCACCACCTACTGACAATTTGGTCAATTTGCATGCCCTTTACAGCATTTACTGACTCAGACAGGGTATTAGTGATTCTCATCAACATGCATGAAATACTGGCTCAAAGATTAAAATGGGCATGCCATTACAATTCAAATGGTTAAAAAGACCACAGGGCTGGTGAAAGGGAAGGACTTTAAAGACCTCCATCCTTCCTTATCAAAGAGAGACAGGGAATCTGCCCACTCATATAGTTCAGCAGCATATGGAGGGACACATAGAAATAAAATTTCGAACCTTTGACAGTGAAAAATGATGGATTAAATAAAAAAGTGGACATTCGAAAGTTTTTTTAGAATAACACGGCACTAGCATGTCACTTCTTTATTGAGCTTAGTTCAAAATCAAGCTGTTTCTCACATTTTTTACATGTTTTTCATTTATGTATTGACAGGTGTTGAACACCTACTATGTGCCAGATGCAGTTCAATGAGCTTTGGAAACATATGTAAACAAAGGTCCATTCCTTCCTAATACACACTCACTTGGAGGGTAGTCCCAGTTGTGAATATCAGGACAGAATGAATTAAAAAAATCGAGTATGGAAATGGGCATGCTGGTATATGAATCTACAGAAATAGGAGATTTTTTAAAATTAAAGAATTAAATTATTTTTGATTTACATTTACGTTTGTTTCCTTTTCCTAAGAAAAATTACAGAGTGATGGTCCTGACTCATTTAGGCATTATGAAAATCCCTATAATGTATATGGTTCTTTGTAAATCTGCATTCATTCATTCATTCATTCAACAATTTATAAGCCTAGCGCCTGGTAGTAGGCCATGGATGAATGAAACCATCTTTTAAAATGATTTGGCAGCATCTCTGAAATAAAAAGAATATGACTTTTTTGTGTGTTTTAATGTTTAAGTTATTTTTACATATAGGTTTGAGGATATAATTTGTCAGGACTATTCATTACTGGGCTTGGTCCTACAGATACCAAGAGGCAAAGGATGAGAATCAGGTCCTCAGGCCCTTTTGGTCTAACCATTAGATGTATTTTTTAAAGACTGAATGTATGCAAACAATGAAACTTGGATATATCTGCTCTTCAAGAAATAATGGATTGTAGAGACTTATAAAATCATATTAGCTTTTTAAAAGTACAGGGATTTTTGCTTCCACTATGCCAGTGATGAATAACATTTGGCTTCTGTACATTTATAGAATATAAAATTTTAGTTATCCCAATACTTCTTTTCTCTCTTTATTACTTGTGCTCAACTCCTAAGAGACTCATTTTCTATATCCTGATATATCTAGGGTATTATCTGTTTAGGTCTGCTTAGCTCATTTATTCAGAGCTAATGAGAACAAAGTTTTAGCTCTGATACCCAAAGGAATATGTGGTTATGGACTGCACATTTGCCATCTCAGCTCTTAGCCATAATGGTGAGTTTGTCTTAGCAGCAATCATACCATTGCCCTGATAAAACTTATTTTATTGTTAAAAATATACTTTATATAATTACATGATTTTATTTATTTATTCAATCACTAATAAAGGCATGATGAATGATTTTATTGTGAGAATTATTAATACATGTTTTAGTATATCTCTTACTAAATTCTTTGATAGCTTCCAATATTTGCAATACATTGTCAGATTCTGGAACTTAGCAATACTCTAGTGTTGGCAAAAATGAGAAAAAATAAACAACTTGGAAAAATAGCAGCAGATAATAAAATAACAAAACCGTATTTAGTAGGAAAGCCAAGGCTTGACTATAATATTTTCAGTTGACAACAATTCATAGTAAAGTTGTAAGCAAAGTCAAATCTGCATAATGTATAGATTACAGAAACAATTCAAAGGTTTGATTGGTTATAGATTTAGTAAGTAGCATAATGCTTAGTATATGAACTGTTTAATTACTATTTTCCAAAGGGAAAACTTAATGAGCCCATGAATTAGTTGATTATGAAAAACCAGACTTTTCAAATGTAGATAGCAAAAGACTTCCTTAGTTTAATCTTCAGTTTCTTTAGTTTGTAATGCCTGGGTAAACTGCTTTTGCCAGAATGAATAATTAAGTAGGAGAACAGGACAAAAAACTGTTCACAAGCTCCAAATTCATTTCTGAATGCTAGTCCTTTAAAGCTAGTTGCCTTTCTGGATCCTCAGTAAGCCTACATTTTATCACCTGGTTTCACTCACCCAAGTAAAGCAGGAGCCTGTTGGCCTAAAAAAGTGAATATACAAATAATCAAATTGTGTCGCTGAAGATAAAGTTTTCACTTTAGTTTTCAAAGGTGCTAAGCAACAGACCACACACACACACACACACACACACACACACATTCTTGTTTTCCACAGGAAATATTGATCAATAAGCAGACTACTTAAATTCCCTCCCACCTGGATGGAGGTGTAACTAAGTAAAAATTGTATATGTTTAAGGTAGACAATGTGATGTTTTGATATACGTATGCATTGCAAAATCGTGGCCATAATCAAATTAATTAACATATCCACCATCTCACATAGTTACCATTTTTTGAATGTGTGTAGTGAGAATACTTAAAGTCTACTCTCTTAGTAAAGTTTAACTGTACAATATATTATTATTAACTTTAGACATCATGCTGTATATTAAATCTCTAAGACTTATTTATTTTATAATGGAAAGTTTATATACTTTGACCAACTTTTCCCATTTCCCTCAATCTCCAACCCCTGGTAACTATCCTTCTATTCTCTATTTCTGTGAGTCTGACTTTTTTAGATTACACATGTAAGTGATATCATGCAGTATCTGTCTTTCTGTATCTGGCTTATTTCACTTAGTATAATGTCCTCCAGTTTCATCCATGTCGTCACAAACTACAGGAGTTCCTCTGTTTTAAGGCTAAATAATACTTCTCTGTGTGTATACACACACATACACATACCATGTTTTCTTTATCTATTCATCCATTGACAGGTATTTAGGTAGTTTCCATATTGGCAGTTACGAATAATACTGCAATGAACATAGGAGTTTAGATAGCTCATTGAGATAATGATTTTATTTCCTTTGGATATATACCCAGAAGTAAGATTGACGTATATCTTCAAGAATTTATCCATTTCTTCTCCCCTATCCTGTGTTGGCATATAATTGTTCATAGCAGTCTCTTATAATTCTTTGTATTTCTGTGGTATTGGTTGTAATGTCTCCTCTCTGGTTTGTGATTTTATTTCTTTGAATCTTCTCTCTTATTTTGTTAGTCTGGCTAAAGGTTTGTTGATTTTGTTTGTTGTTTTAAAAAGCTAACTTTTAGTGTCATTGATCTTTTCTATTGTTTTCTAGTGTCTATTAATTTATTTCTGATCTGTATTATTTTTTCCTTCTACAAACTTCAGGCTTAGTTTGTTTTTCTTTTTCTGCTTCCTGGCAGTGTAACATTATGTTGTTTGTTTGATAGCTTTCTTTTTTCTTTATGTAGGCATTTATCCTTATAAACTTTCCTCTTAATTTCTTTTTCCACATCTCATAAGTTTTGCTATGTTGTTTCCATTTTCTTTTGTCTCAAATATTTTGTAAATTCCTCTTTTTATTTATCTTTTGATCCATTCGTTGTTCATGAGCATGTTGTTTGATTTCCACACATTTGTGATTTTTTCTGTTTTCTTCTTGTTATTGACTTCTACTTGCATAATATTGTGGTTGGAAAAGAAAATTAACATTTCAGTCTTCTCAAATGTGTAAAGACTTGTTTTGTGGCCCAATATAAGATCTCAGGGAATATTTTGTGTGTGCTTGAAAAGAATTTGTGTTTTGCTGCTGTTGGATGAAATATTCTGTATATGTCTATGAGGTCCAGTTGGTCTAAAATGTAGTTCAAGTCTAATGTTTACTTACTGATTTTATGTCTGGCTGGTCTATCCATTGTCGAAAGTGTTGTATTGCTGTCCATTTTTCCCTTCGGATCTGGTAATATCTGATTTATATATTTAGGTGCTCTCATATGGGCACATATGTTATTTATAATTGTTTTATCCTTTTGATAAATTTACATCTTTATCCTTATAAAATGCTTTATAACTTGTTACAGTTTTTCATTTAAAGTATATCTTGTCTAACTACCCCTGCTCTTTTTTAGTTTCTATTTGCATAAAATAGCTTTTTCTGTCTGTTCGCTTTCAGTCTGTGTGTTTCTTTAAAGCTAAGGTGTGTTTCTTTAAAGCTAAGGTATGTCTCTTATAGGCAGCATTAATCATTATCTGCTTCTTTTCTTAATCTATTATGCCATTCTTTGTCTTTTGAGTTGAGAATTTGATCCAAATACATCTATAGTAATTATTTGTAGATAAAAACTTGCCATTTTATTCATTGTTTTATGTCTGTGTTGTATAACCTTTGTTCCTTTTATTCTCTCTTGCTGTCTTCCTTTCTGATTTGATTATTATCTCTACTGATACGCTTTGATTCCTTTCTCTCTCTTTTGTGTATCTACTATAGTTTTTGCATTGTGGTTCTCGTGAGGATTTCATAAAACATCTTATAGCTATAACAGTCTATAAGTTTTAGGAGTCTTATAGTTTTAGCTTTAGCATAATTTCAATCACATACAAAACTCTATACTTTTACCACCCCCCCCATGTTATGCTTTTGATGTCGTGTTTTGATGTTTTTTTATATTGGAAGAAGATTCCGTCCAGGACTTTAATAGCTAGAGAGGAGAAGTCAATGCCTGGCTTCAAAGCTTCAAAAGACAAGCTGATTGTCTTGTTAGGGGCTAGTATTATACAACTAGGGACTTTTAGTTGAAGTCAATGCTTACTCATCATTCCCAAAGTCTCTCTTTGTCTTTGATTTTTGATAATTTAAGTATAACATGTCTTGATAGAGTCTTCTGTGGCTTGAGCCTGTTTGAAAGCTTTGAACTTCACTCACTTGCTACCCATAACTCTCTCCAGATTTGAGAAATTTTCAACCATATTTTTCTTTAAATAGTCTATCTTTTTCTCTCTGTCTTCTTCTTCTTTAACTCCTATCATATTGATTTAGCTCTCTTGATTCTGTCCTGTAATTGTCATAAGCTTTCTTCATTCATTTTCAAATCAATTGTCCTAGAGTACACAGATTGTTTATTCTGTTTAAGCAAGTCTGTTGTTGACATTCTTAATTGCAATCTTCATTTCATTTATTGTATTCCTCATCTCTAATGTTTATGTTTGGTTGTTTTCTATGATTTTTCTCTTTTTATCAAGCTACTTATTTTAAGTATTGGTTTTCTGATTTCATTGAGTTTTCTATTTGTTCTTTCTTGTTGCTTGCTGAACTTCCTTAAAACAATTATTTTGAATTGTTTTTCAGGCAACTCATAGATCCCCATTTCTTTGGGTTTTTTTTTGTTTGTTTGTATTTTGTGTTCCTTGAAGTCTGATGTTGATGTCTTTGCATTTGAAGAAACAGTTATTTCCTCCAGTTTTTACTGGCTAACTTTGTGAGAGAAACACCTTCATCAATCAGCCGGGCCAGGGATCCTGAGGCACTTAGATGTGTCCTATGAATGTGCCTACTCCACTCCTCTTGCTCCTTCCTTGAGGGGAGGGAGATTAAGATTCTATGCTTTTTATCTTTCTCTTTCCCTTCCTTCCTTCTTCCCTCCCTCCCTCCCTTCTTTCCTCCCTTTCTTTCTCCCTTCTTTTTAATTACAGCTAATTCCTATTGAGAGTTAGATTATTTTATTCTCACTATATTGGATAAGATTTTCCAGAGCCGTTAAAAAGCCAGCTAATATAAATACATTGCTAACTTGTAGGAGGGAAAGATTTTTGTGTAGACTAGCCCTAAATTCATCGACCCTTTCATGTGTGAGGATGAGACATATCCTTTGCCTTTAATACCAACAACAATTGAATAACTTAAGGTTTGCAGCCTGGCAGCAACTTTGGAAAGGTTGCCTCTCATACCAACAAAAAAGGGTGAGAAGAAAGAAGTCTTCATACTGATAACATTCACAATTTTTATCCTTAAGTAAATTTATACTTAGCACAAATATAATAAGCAACTCCTACTGTGAAAGAAAGTATTCTTTCAATAGATTGGTTACTGCTTCCAAGATGCTTTATTTTAGAATATGAATATTTGCTTTAAAAGGAAAAAAACTTATAATATAACTGTTGTTATATATTATAAAGTAAATAGATCAAAGAAACTTATTTGCATACAAATGATGGTAGGGATCTCTGGGTTCTTTGATGCTGGTAAATTTTTTCCAAAGGATATTACATATTCTCTACATAGCCCAAAAGGCAAAATCCTATCAGGTTAGTAGTTCCTTCCTTCCTTCCTTTTTTTGCTTTAACTAAATACTAATATTATTAATACTTTACCATTATAAAAACACTTTCTGATGTTTATGAAGCACTTTTACCAGACATAGGCTGTCCTTCAGGCATGTTGGCAATGTTCAGAATAGTCAATTTGGTTGTTTAGGCTCTCATCTATTAAGAAAACAACAACTTTTCCCCCCTTTGATGGTCTGGTTAAAAAAGTTTCCTCCTCAGAGCTGTGAACCTTCTGTCTCAGCATTTTATAGTCATGAGTTTTATACTAATGTTGTCTCTTAGTACAGTAAATGAGAGTTCATTAATTCCTATCAAATAAGTAAATGTGCTCTTTTCAAAACTACTTATTTTAGGTGAAAAAAAGAAAAAGGTTTCTGCTGAAAATACTGTATAGCTATACTAAGCTTGCCTGATTGACTATTGGAAAAAGAGATACAGTCATACCTCAGATATTGCAGGTTTGGTTCCAGACCGCTGCAATCAAGCGAATAGTCCAATAAAAAAACCACACAAATTTTTTGGTTTCCCAGTGCCATATAAAAGTTATGTTTATACTATTCTGTAGTCTATTAAGTGTGTTACAGCATTATGTATAAAAGAACAATGTACATACCTTAATTAAAAAAATATTTCATTGTTAAAAATGCCAATGATCCTTGGTGCCTTCAGCGAGTCATAACCTTTTTGCTAGGGGAGGGTCTTACCTCAGTGTTGATGGCTGCTGACTGATCAGGGTGATGGTTGCTAAAGGTGGGGGTGGCTGTGGCAAGTTTTTATAATAACATAACAATGAAGTTTGCTCTGTCAAATGACTCTTTCTTTCACAAGAGTTCTCTGTAGAATGTAATGTTTTTTGATAGCATTTTACTTAGAGTAGAATATTCAGAATTAGAGTAAATCCCCTCAAACCTTGCCATTGCTTTATCAACTAAATTTATGTAGTGTTCAAATCCTTTGTTGTCATTTCAACAATGATCATAGCATCTTCACCAGAAGTAGAGTTTATCTTAAGAAATCACTTTCTTTGCTCATTGATAAGAAGCAACTCATCATTTGTTAAAGTTTTATCATCAGATTGCAGCAATTTAGTCACCGTCAGGCTCTACTTCTGATTCTCTTGCTATTTCCACCACATCTTCAGTTATTTCCGCCACTGAAATCTTGAACCCTTCAACATCATCCATGAGGGCTGGAATCAATTTCTTCCAACTCCTGTTAATGTTGATGTTTTGACCTCCTCCCAGAATTGTTAATGTTCTTAATGGCTTATAGAATGGTGAATCATTTTCAGAAGGTTTTCAATTTGCTTTGACCAGTAATCACTGTCTTTGGCAGCTATAGCCTTACAAAATATATTTCTTAAATATTGAGATTTGAAAGTAAAAATTACTCCTTGATCCATGGGCTGTAGAGTGGATGTTGTGTTAGCAGACAGAAAAATATTAACCTCTTTGTACAACCATATTTCTTGAGTGACCAGGTGTATTGTCAATGAGTAGTAATATTTTGAAAATAATATTTTTTTCTGAGCAGTATGTTTCAATAGTGGGCTTAAAATATTCAGTAAATCATGCTGTAAATAGATGTGTTGCTATCCAGGCTTTGTTGTTCCATTTATAGCACACAGGCAGAATAGATTTAGCATATTTCTTAAGGGCCCTAAGATTTTTGGAATGGTGAATGAGCATTGATTTCTACTAAAAATTGTGTCACTAATTGTAATAGCCCTTAACAAGACAGTCAGCCTGTCCCTTGAAGTTTTGAAGCCAGACACTGACTTCTCCTTTCTCGCTGTGAAAGTCCTAGATGGCATCTTTTTCCAATATAAGGGTGGTTCATCTACACTGAAAATCTATTGTTTAGTGTAGCCAACTTCGTCAATTATTTTAGCTAGATCTTCTGAATAACTTGCTGCAGCTTCTCCATCAGCACTTGTTGCTTCATCTTGCACTAAGTTATGGAGACAGCTTTTTTTTCTTCAACATCATGAACCAACCTCTGCTAGCTTCCGAATTTTCTTCTGTAGCTTCCTCACCTCTCTCAGCCTTCGTAAATTGAAGAGAACTGTGACCATACTCTAAGTTAGGCTATAGCTTAAAGGAATGTTGTGACTGGTTTGATTTTCTATCTAGACCATTAAAACTTTCTCATATCAGCAACAAGGCTGTTTCACCCTCTTATGACTTGTGTGTTCCCTGGAGCAGAATTTTTAATTTCCCTTAAGAACTTTTCCTTTGCATTCCCAACCTGGCTAACTCTTTGGCCTAACTTTCAGTCTGTCTCAACTTTGAACATGTCTTCCTCCCTAAGCTTAATCATTTCTAGCTTTTGATTTAAAGTGAGAGATGCACAACTCTTCCTTTCACTCAAACGTTTAGAGGCCACTGTGGGGTTATTAACTGGCCTGATTTCAGTACTGTTGTGTCTCAGGAAATAAGGAGGGCCAAGGAGAGGGAGAGAGACAGGAGACTGGCCAGTTGGTGGAGCAGTCAGAACACAACATTTACAGATGAAGTTTTCTGTCCTATTCGAGTGCTATTCAGGGTACTCCCAAAGGATTATAACAGTAACATCAAAGATCAATGATTGCAAATCACCATAACAGATATAATAATGAAATAGTTTGAAATATAGTGAGAATTACCAAAATGGCACACAGAGACATGAAGTAAGCACATGCTGTTGGAAATATGGTGCTGATAGACTTGCTAGATGCAGGGTTGCCAAAAACCTTTAATTTGTAAAAAAAAAAAAAAGCTATATCTACGAAGTGCAATAAAATGAGGTGTGTCTCTCTGTGTGTGTATACACACACACTATACATATATATGCATATGTATTAAATATATACATATACACAATTTTATCATCTTATCTACATCTTTATTATGTGAAACACATACAAGAGCAGAGCTGGCATTGAAATGAATTCCCACATTCTGTTGCCCAGCTTTGATGATAATCAACTCATGGCAACCTATTTCTTTTTTCCCTACTCAGTTTATTTTCCCACATTATACTGAAGTAAATCCCAGACATTTAATATCATTCATAAATCTTTCAATATATATTTTTGAACACAAGGACTATTAGAAAACCATATCTACAATATCACACTCCTCTCTAAAAGTTAGCAACAATGGAAGTTTATTTAATATAGGCAGCTTCTAAGCAACTAATTATGTTAAAGTGTTTCCTTCCTAAGTCATCTTGCAGAACTTTTCACAAAATTACAATCTTAGGATGCTGATTTGGCATTCAGACTATATCACAGATGCCCAGTTAATCAAGATGCAGTTAATGTGTAACACCAATCACACTGAATTCTAGGTGCTGAAATCAGGGCTCTTCTTTTCTGTGCTCAAAGCCAGCCGTAAAGTAAATTTCAAAATGTAGTAAAGATGATCTTCTTTTCTGCATCCTGGTCCCAGGAATGCAGCTGTCTCATGCATGTTATCTCCCAGAATGCACAACAGGACACAGAACCAGCCTCATCCGCGGCCCCACGGTGCTGCCACCAGCACGCCACTCAGCTTTCATGCCCGTTACCATACCTAGTACAATGTTCTGTTCTCTCAGAGTCCCATTTCCTGAGCTAAATTTTAGAAGAAAGGCAACCTGTACTAATTTACACCAAGAAGTGGAATTAGAAATACTCATTTTTGTAAAAGTGACCATTTCATTATTATTTTTAATAATAGTCTTTGGCAGGTAAAGCAGGAATGGAGGATTTGGAAGCTGGAACAATAGTCACCTGTGTGTCTGAGTAATATGTAAGCTCTGGGTGTTCTGAGAGTGAAGAGTGAGAAATAAAAAAGGAATCACTGAGGCGTGTTCTAGTCTGTTATTCTGTCTTTTTCTCTGTTTATTTACATACCTATCATTTTCCTTTGTCATAACCTCAATAGATATAGAAAGAATAAAAGAAAGAATAAATTGTAAGGGGAAGGACATAAGGTGGAAGAGAAAAACGGAGGTAAGAGGAAGACCCAGAAGGGAGACAAATGCTTTCTGGGGCATTGAACTAGGTGGCATCCTTGTGTATTTCTAATGAACAAAAATATTGGGACTAGAATCACCCATATAGTTATTAAAATAATTTCTTTTGTTTGTTTGTTTCTTTCTTTCTTTCTTTATTTCAGGATATTATGGGGGTACAAATATTTTGGTTACATGTTATGACTTTGCCACACCCAAACCATGATTTGAGGTGTGCCTTTCCCCCCCTACAACGCTCACCGTGTCCATTAGTTGTGAGTTTACCCACCCTCTAACCCCCTAATCCCTGAAGAATATTACTACCGTGTGAGCACCATAGTGTTGATCCAATTAGATGTTAGTGCCAATTTGATGGTGCGTACATGTGGAGCCTATTCTTCCATTCTCGTGATACGTCACTTCAGAGGCTGTGCTCAAGCTCTATCCAGGAAAATATAAAAGGTGCTAGATCACCGTCGTTTCTTATAATTGAGTAATAATCCATTGTATACATAAACCAAATTTTAATAATCCACTCATGAATTGATGGGCACTTGGGTTGTTTCCACATCCTTGCAATAGTGAATTGTGCTGCCCATAAACATTTGGGTGCAGTTGTCTTTATTATAGAATGTCTTTTGTTCTTTTGGTGAGATTGGCCTTTATCAAAAAATCCCAGACAACACATGCTGGTGAGGATGTGGAGAGACAGGAACACTCTTACACTGCTGGTGGGACTGAAATAATTTCTTAATGATAGGAACATGGTAGTTCTTTTATCGTCTTCTCTATTATTGTATATATTTTAAGTTTTATGCAATAAAGATGAAGATTTAGAAGATTGAAAGAAGTATTCAGAGAAGATTTTTTTTTCACAAGCATGCATAAAATTTATCCTGAGAATTATAAATTATGTATGTATATATATGTACACACACATAGCACTATACTTAAATGTAACAAAAAGAGAAATAAAATGGTGTGAATTAAAGCATTCTCTTAAATGCTTTACAAAGCAACCTGTTAAGACCCCAAATTTAAAGAGAAAGAACAAAAGTACACTCCACTGGCATTTTAGTAGCCTCATATTAATACCTTAAGAATACATGCATATAAGCATGTGAAATATGAAAGGCTGAACAAACAAAATTAACATGCCAAAATCTAATTTATATATTTATACATGAGTAGTTTAGAATTAAAGGTGTGCACTTTCATTCTTTACTTCAAAATCTTGTGTTTTAACAGTTTGCTTCATAAAGCATTTGAAAAAAATGCTTTAACTCACCCCATTTTCCTTTTTTTGCTTTCACAGGACCTTTTACAATCACCATTGTAATTAATTCTTGTAATTAATACTTATTTTTTGTGTAACTTATTTTGAATGAGCCACTGTTTAATTTTCTATTTCTTATTTCTTTGCCTCTAATAAAATCTCTAAGATTATAATAAAAGCTAGTGATAGTCACTTAGGAGAGAAAGTCTTATTATTAATATTATTATTTTAAACAAAATGGGATAAGAAATATTCATGAATCATGTAAAAAGGATTAATGAAATTACTTGAAAAATCTTTTCATCAAAAAGGTGCTAAGAGTTAAATATTTCAGGCTTTCAAGCAGCTTAATTTTCTAGTGACACAGAAAAAAATGTAAAGCTTTAATTCAGGAATGGATGTGCTTTTGTGTATTTGTAAGTAACATTCAAAATTACTTTTATAGAACAGGATCATCATTATATCTAAGGCTACCCCTGGCAAAAGTGTGATTTATATTTTTCAATAAATATAGGTATGGTGTGAATGGTCAATAATGGCTTCATTTCCCAAAATGTGGTAAAAATCCAAGTGCTGTTGTGTAACCCGTAAATAAGAGCTTTGTTGCTGAGTAGCATTGTGGTATTTTGCACACTGTATTCCTATCTTGTATCAGTTAATCTTGCATTTTTAGAGGCACCCTTAATGCCTTCATGCAGAGGAACAGCAGCGTGCATGTTCCTCAGCATGTTCTTGTAGTAGTTTTTTTTTTTTTTCCTTTTTTATTGAGAGAAAAACTACAAAGCATTTACAGTATAATGTTTACAGTCACAATTTATAGTGAGCTGATCTTCCAAAATATATTACCACTCAAGTTGACCTGTCTTGTTACATTCAAAAATCTACTCTGTCAAAGTAGTCCATAGAGTACATACATAGTGCTCCAACTGTATCACGTACAACCAACACTCAATTATATAATTAAATGATTTTCAGTGAATTTACCAAGGTGTACAGTTAATCACATGAATCAATTTTTGAGGAATTCCTTTCCCCTATTGAGACCCCTAATTCCGCTCCCCAACTACTTTTCAAGCATATCCCACCCCTCCACAGTGACTCCCCCATGTCGCTCAGCCTTGGGTCTACCCCCCAACCCCCAAATCCCCAGTGTTCACTCCCACCCGTTGAGCACCCTAGTGTTAATCAGTCCATACCAATTTTAATTTGTCCTGGTGCAGGTCTATTTGAGTTCATCTTACTTGGAGTTTGTCTTCTTGGATGTCTACGTTTTTGTCTTGTCTCCTTTCCAACTTGGGAAGCTTTCAGCCCTTATCTCTTCAAATATTCTCTCTTTTCCTTCTGAGAGTTTCACACTACATACATTGATAGATTTGATGGTATCCCATAGGTCCCTTAGTCTCTGTTCACTTTTATCCAATCTTTTTCTTTCTGCTCCTTAGACACAATAATTTTCATTTTCTTACCTTCAAGTTTTCCAATTACGTTTTCTGCCTGCTCAAATTAGCCCTTGAATCTCTCTAGTGATTTTCTTTTTTCATTGCAGTCACTGTACTTTTTAGATCCAGAATTTCTTTTTGGTTTCTTTTTAGATTTTCTATCCTTTTCTTAATATCCAATTTTTTATACATAGTTTTCTAGACTTTCACTACATCTTCCTTTAACACTTTGAGCATCTTTAAGATAGTTGTTTTAAAGTCTTTTGTATATTTGTATCAGGTATTTTTAAGGGACAGTTTCTGTTGTTGTTGTTGTTGCTGTTTTCCTTTGGATGGGATATATTTTCTTGTTTCTTTGCATGCCTTATGATATTTTGCCCCCTACAGATACCTTGTGTAGTTCTCCTAAGCCACTATAGTCCATACTGAGAGATATGTATGACTCTGTTAATGCTGTAAGAGCAGGGCACACTCTCACCTGATAGGGAAACAGTTCTTGCTACTCTGTGGCCCTTATTAGTCAGTGCTAGAATTATTCAAAAGAACCTTACCAGAATAACAGCTAATGTCCACCATTTGATCAGAGTGCTCATACCTATGAGACTCTCCTGTTTCTTCAATAAGCCTTATCCAGGGGAAAGAAAGTAGAATCTGTGAACAGGTGAGCTGGATCTTACCTCTGCCTACAGTTTTGGAGTTTTACAGAAAGTCCATTTATCATGTATTTTGCCCTTAGCTTTGCCTTAATCTTTTACATAAATGATTCTGATACCGAAGTTTATCCAACATCATAATCAGGAGTCTATTTCACTATAGGTGACTTCTGAGATTTGCAACAATATCTAGCGAGGAAATGTCCAGTGATCCCCAATGATTAACTCTTCTATCTTCATCAATGTACTGGGCAACATACTTGATGGCCTTTATCTACAGCAAATTTCTTTTGTTTCAGCTCTTCTGAAAACTTTGGTTACAAGTAGTAGAGGTTTTCTCAAATTAATTTATGCAAAGATGTTATTTGTTATTTGGATAGAGATGCCGTGGGATCCAAAGGCAGGAAATACAACTGGATCTGAGAACTGGGAATCTGTCAGGGAAAATGAAAGTTACTTTCTCCATTTTTCATATATTAGTGCAATATTTTTTCTCTCATCTCTGCTTCATTTATCTCCTTGTTCTAAATTCACATTTTCTGCTAATAATGACACATGAATGTTGCCAGTCCTAAAGTTAAGTAATTTTATGACTACAGATCATTATTTCCTTGTTTTAAGTCAGATAGCCATTTTGGTCCAGTCAGCTGTGGCAGGGTGGGGTTAAATCACATGGTACAGACATACCTTCAAGATGTCTGTAAGCGCTCAGACTTCTAAATTACTATTACAAATTTTAATATTGTAAAATATTTATACTTTCCATAGAGTGTTAGAGAGGCTATACAGATTATTTTAGGGCTAATTGGGTATATCAGGTAGCTTAAAACAATTAAGTTCTGGGACAACCAACTTTATTTCAGTGTAAGACATCTACTAATTTTATGTGTTTTATAAGCCTTCATCGTAATACTTTATTTGAATGATGGCTTTTGCTACAAGAATAAATTTTAAAAAATGAAATAAAATCACAGCTGTAAGGAAAAGGTTGTGTTTCTTTCCTTTTATACTTACTCTGTTTTATGCAACATGTTGATAGAATAAATCATATTTGAAAATGATATATTAAGAGAAATCTCTTAACTTCACAGTTATAAAGTGAAGTCTTAATTACTCAAAAGTACAAAAATCAATATACTTGCTACTGAAATTTGCTCAGGGTGATAAACACATTTCCCATTACAGATGGCCAACACAGCATGGCAATGTTTTACTTTCAGTGTTATAAAAGCACGTGTTAAATTTAGCTGAATGCAGAAATGTTTACCCTCAAGTATCCGAGCATAGAAAATCAAAATAATGTATGATTTATTAACATATCATTATATTCTTCTTTAAGATTACTGTAGATGTAGATCTATAGCTATCCCAAATCAAATAAAATTAAATTTAATATACAGAAAACAAGACTATATGATATTTCAGCATAAAACAATCTGATAGATTCTGGTAATCAGGAGAAACGAATTGAAGAAAGCAGAAAAAAATCAAAAGAAATATAAACCTGGTTATATTTCACGGCTATCGTCTCCCCTGCTGCTGGGCATGTGGGATGACAACAGCAGAGGACAACCTAGTGGCAAAAATAATGTGTGTGTTAGAGAGAAAATAGCTTACAGTTTTTCCTGTTGGTCACAGAACCCAGAATAATGCCTTATAGATAAGAATCACTTAACAAGTAGTTGTTAAAAGAATAAATATTAAAAGATATATATGGTGGCTATTAAGAATTTATATGTAGCACTTGTTAAATAAACTTTAACACATGATTAAATAATTTCTTGAAATTCCACATTTCATGATACTGCTTCAAATGGTATACTAAGAAACAAAGATAGATAGATGATACAGATATAGAGATAGAGATATAACTATATTCATTAGTTATATATTTGTTTTCACACCTGTGTATATACAGAGGTATGTAAAAAATCATTAAAATCATGCTTCAAATCATTGTAATTGCTTTAGTAAGAAATTTATTTTATTTTTAATTTATTTGTTAAACTGCTTTATTGAGGCATGATTGACATATAAACAGCGGTATCTGTTTAATGTTTACATCTTGATGAGTTCAGGGATCCGTATATACCCATGAAATCATCTCCATCATCAGGACCATAAACATATGTATCACCTCCCAAAATTTTCCTTCCACCCCTTTTTAATTATCATTTTTGTGTGTGTATGTGTGTTAAAAACATTTAAAATAAGGTTACCCTCTTAGCAAATTTTAAATATACAATATAGTATTGTTGGCTGTAGGTACTATGTTGTATAGTAGATCTCTAGTGCTCATTTATCTTGTAATAACTGAAACTTTGTACGCTGTCACAGTTATCTCCCCATTTCTCCCTCCCCCAGCCTCTGATCACCACCCTTCTACTCTGTGTTTGTATGAATTTGATTGTTTTAAATTCCACATAAAAGTGAGATCATGCAGGGTCTGTCTTTCTGTTTTTGGCTTATTTCACTTAGCATACTATCCTCCAGGTTCATTGTGTTTTCATAAATGATGGGATTTCCTTCTTTTTTCAGGCTAAATAATGTTACATTGTATGTATAGATCCCATTTTCTTTATTCACTTATCCATCAGTGGACATTTTGGTTGTTTCCATATCTTAGCGATTGTGAATAGTGCTGCTGTGAACATGAGAGTGCAGATATCTCTTCAAGATCCTGATTTCAGTTCCTTTGAATATATACCCTATAGTGGGATTGCTTGGTCATACAGAAAATGGATAAAGTGACAATAGGAATTAAAGTTACAGACAGAATGAATGTTGATAATAAACTGACTTAAAAAAAGAAAATTTGGTATGTACATACAATGCAATATTATTCAGCTTTGAAAAATAAAGAAATTCTGCCATTTGAAACAACATGATGAAACTGGAGGGCATTGTGCTAAAATGAAATAATCCAGACACAAAAGCACAAATACTACATGATAGTGTTAATATGAGGAATGTAAAATAGTCATACTCCTAGAAGCAGAGAATGGAATGGTGGCTATGAGGGCCTGGGGGAAGGGAGAAATATGGGGGTGCTATTCAATAACTACAGAGTTTCAGTTATGCAAAATGAATAAGTCCTAGAGATCTTTTGTACAACACAGCATCTATAGTTAGCATAACGATGTTGTATACTTAAAATTTTGCTAAGAGGGTAGATCTTATGTTGTATTCCGAGCACACACACAAAAAAATTAACAATAAGTAGAGATGTAGTCAGTAAACTTTTGGAGGTGATAAGTGTATTTATATCATAGATTGTGGTGATGGCTTTATGGGTATATATTTACCTCCAAACTCATCAAGTTGTATACGTACATTAAACATGTTAATTGTACCTCAATAAAGTGGCTTAAAAATTTAAAATTGGTATGTTCATACAATGGAATCTACTCATCAATTACAAGGGAAAACTAGTTACATACATCACAATATGAATAAATGTCTACCTCATGTTACATACTGTAGGATTGTATTTATTTGAAATTCTATGAAAGGCAAAACTGTAGTGGCAAGTATGTCAGTAATTGCCAGGGATCTGGGATGAGGGAAGGGATTTACTACAAAGGGACATGAGGGAATTTTGGGGGGTGATGGATTTGTTCTAAGACTTGATGTTGATGGTGGCTGCTCGACTGTGTGCATTTACCAAATCTTTTCAAACTGCACATTAAAAGGATGAGCTTCAATTCTGTAAAATATGTTGTACTCAAGCTGTGAAAACTAAAAAAAAAAAAAAAAAAAGAAATCTCAGAAGCTCCTGTTACATCTGTAGATAAATTATCCTTTTGAAAAGTAATTATATTCTCAGACTTTCATCACTTCACATTAGGGTTATTATAATAATCCGTAACCAGTGCTTCTATCTACAGTTTTTCCTCCTCCAATCTGTTTTATATGATGTGAGTCAGATTAATATTAAAATTTGGTTAAGGTCATTGCCATTTTTCTGCTAAAAATGCTCCTCCTTTTTGGAATATGTATCCTTCATTTCTACTTTTTAAAAGGCCCTTCTCATCCATCTCCTCTGGAACCTTTCTTTAGAGGTGTCATAAAGAAGACTCTTTTCTCTCTGATATTCTAATGGTTTAAAGCACCCTTTAGAACAATTTGTTTGCACATTGCATATATTCTTACATATTGTTTGTATTATACCTACCATAGCTTTTTAACAAGATTGCATGCACGTTGAAATCCATATCATAATGAATTTCTAGAGTTTGGTTGGTAAAGAACCTTACAAAAATTATGTACTCATGAAAGTGTCAATGTTATTAATAATAATAGGAACATCCCAGAAAGTATTTAGCATCTCTATCATGCTAAAACATAGTTCTTCAGTAGATTTAATTTCATCTCATTTGCCTTTAATCTTAGATTTTAAGATGATAAAAAGATGTGTATTTTAACTGTATAAAAAATGATTGCACACAAATTTAATCATTAGAACATAGAAAAATTAAATTGTGAAACCATCGGTCAATAAGCTCTTCAAATGATAAAAACATGAAATAAAATAAATTACATCACTGGTACTTAGTAATAGTAATAGCTTTTTTTTAGACAACTGAAACAATTATTTCATATTAAAAGAAAAGTCTACAGAGGATTATTATTTTCACTTCTACCATATGTACAATTAGGTGAAATTATCTAATTCATTAGCAAGAATAAGTAATAAATATTAAATTATTGCTTTAACTAAGTCTGTTATGAGGCATTCAGCAATTGCTTCATATATGTGAAATTCTTATAGAATGAAATAAAATGCTCCATGAAGACAGGTTAACATAGTACTTAAGACCCTTGGGTTGTGGTGAATTTTTATTTGAATCTGGCTTTACCTTCTAATACATGTATTATTGTAAGAAAGTCATATATTTCTCTGATCCTGAATTCTCATACATATGATTTGTTATAATAATATTTATCTCAGAAGGCTGTCATGAGAATTACAGTAAACAGTACATAATAAAGTGCTTATCATGCCTGACACATTTTAATAACTCAGAAAATTGGAGCTATCAATATTTTAGATACCTTGCAATTTTAAACATTTTCCTAAAGCTCTTGACTCTAATAGGGAGATCTTGCTAGATTATCAAATTTATTTTAACAATGATCAGCTTAGGGATACCATGCAGGTTTATATTAAAGGGGTAAATCCTGAGGGAGTTTCTGAATTTCTTCAACCAGACTCAATAATCACAGCTATAATCTTAATCATCAAAAAAGGGCTATTAATACCTTCAGTGGCTAGTCAGAGAATGAATTACCCTTCAGGAGAGGGTGTTGACTGCAGGGAGCATGGGACTATTTTAACTTGTGTGTGATCAGTTCATGAAAATAAGCTGAGCTCCACATATACATAACATTTATTTTTGTGTATCTATACTATGCATACATAGTATAATAAAGTTAATATTGCATTCATCTTAATTCATTTATTTTATTTGTCATACATTCAACAAATAATGTATTTATTTTGCAAATATGATTAAAGCTCACAATTGCTTATTGTGCCAGAAACACATTTCTAATAATATCATAGTTCATTTCTAAGTTGAATAATCATTTTTTCAAAATTAATATTATACGTATGTTGATCAACTGTTATAGTAATTGAAGTTGCGATAATGTGCATTTAATTATAACAGAATGAATTTTTTAAATTAGAGACTTTTGGATACCGTACAGTATTAAATGTCAATGAATATGCATATGCCTATTATTTGTTAGAGAATTATGTTAGGGTAATTAGTAAAAGATATAAAAGCATTCAAAAACATCACATCATGATAGAAAGTCCATGGGGAAAGTGAAATGGATGTATGTGTTTGTAGATATAAGCGGTGTATTTGAAAAGCTCAGTCAATTATATCAACAACAAAAACAAATTAAATCTTTGTAATTTTCAGACTGGGGCCTTATTTCCCACATGTAGAATTAACTTTTCTTTAGACAGGCCAGCTTATTTGCTATAGTAGTCATGTACCCCTATCCTTAATTGCAACAAAATCATTTATCTCAATTAATTCAGCATTAAAGATCATAATTTAATTTGGAGCTGATTATTACATTTTGATGGCTCTTCAGCTCTGAATCCCTCTGAGGGTTTGACCCCAGGAAGTCAGGTCTAAGAGTTTACTGAAGTGACAAACATGCTTCACACACAGTGAGCTGACAGCAATCTTCAACCACAAAACCTGGCATCGTTTTCTTCATGGCTATCAGACATGCCATCTTGTGCCATAATTATAATGTTTCCTCACCTATTGTCAACTGTGTGCTCTAATGTTTGTATTGTGTGAATGTAATAATATATTGTTCTAGTACATTATCATAACAAATTCCTAACAATAACAAAACTTCATAATTTACCAGTATCTGGCCTATTATTTCTCTCTTTTGAAAAGGATTCTCTTAAATGCACAAAGAATTACTCATTCTGAATTGTAAAGTTAAAGATATTTCTCATAAAAAAGTGAAATGTCAGCAAGTGAAGTTGGTAATGAAATTTGGAGCTATGAAATGTTTATACTTTTTACAATAATTTGAATTAAATGACTTTGATACTAATGTGACTTAAGCATATTTACTCTCAACAGGACTTAAAGTCTTTGTATGATTAGCTTATTTTACCAACTAAGCAGTTATATTAGAACGTGTATAATTCATTTATTGTGATTATTATAATTTGGTTTCAAAAAGCTCTGAAAATAATAAAAACGGGTTCATTTCTAAAACTAAAATGCATAAATGTGACCATATGTCTAATAAATCTCTCGTTTTCCTATATGTCTATGCTTATTTACATAAGAGGATACATAATACATTATTTTATTGTTTTATGTTTTATGTTTCTGTTTCTTCATTTAGATTATGAACTGTTTGAGGGCAATGTCTGTATTTTATTCTTCTTTGACTCTTCAGATTCTTTACTTATGTCTGAGGCTAAGTTTGGTGCTCCTTAAACACATTCTTAATGAATATATGACTAAATGAGTGAATGAAGTAGAAAATATAAAACTTACTGAAAATCTCTCTCTGCTCTTATCTGCCTCACTCATTGCAGAGACTCATATTACATCATAAAAGACACAAATAGTCACCTTCCACTCATCATGAAGGTAATTTCACTTGTAAGTATCAAGTAAAGGTGTAATGTAGAAGTCAAAGCATCCCAGGATATATGTTATGTCCAGTTAGTGATAAATTGTAGGATAGTTTTAAGAAATTCTCTAATATGTAATCCTAACCTTTGATAGGATAGAACCTGGTTTGTTTTGTGCAAAAGTAGAAGAATACAGCCTACAAGAAACAATTTAAATTCAAATTTAAATAATGAAATTTTGGAAGAAAATAACACTGCAGAGTAATTCAGATATTTTTAAATGGGATTGGTCCTACATTACTACATTGTACATTAATAAAATTGGTTTGGCAATTGCTCAATTTATACTTGGTTTTGTAGTGAATAATGAGAGCAGGACTTAGAGTTCATTTATTTCAAGATTTGGGAACAAGGTCAAGAGAGATGAAGGGGCTTTGTGAAGATCACATCTTCTAAAAATAGAGATATTACATGAGCTTAGTCTTTTTTCCCATTTTCCTTCTACTGCACCATTCTTTGCTATTTTATCACCAAATTCTTTCATCCAAAAGCTTTTGTTTTAAAAAGGACTTTAAATCTTTTCAATGTATAATGTAAAATGTATAAAATGAACTAATTTTAAGTGTAAAGATTTTTACCCATGTAATCACCATACATCCTGATATAGAACAATTTTGGCTCTCACAACACTTCTTCAAAAAAATATAATATAACTCTGACATAACATGACCACCAAAACCAAAATTGCAGTAATATAAAATGAGATGTTTCATTATTTTTAGAATTTATAAAATAATGAGTAGCCTGCATATACAGCTAACTGCTGCAGAGTTTGGGGATCCAGTTGCAAAATCAAAATCTGTCCCGGGACATATTGCAAATTGGCACCACAAGGTAATGATAATCTGCTAACCCTTGTGTATCAAGGTGTGCAATTCTGGTCCTGTGATTGGCTGGGATTTCCAGGAGAGTGGCTAGGATTTCAAGAGCCTTCTAATTAGTTCATGATTGTGGTACTGATCTTAAGAGATTGAGCCAGAGAAGAAGAAGAACCACCCTCAACATATCATTTGTTTTGAGTTGGAATTGTTTTCCATTGCTTGATATTTCCCTCCTGTCCTCCTGTCTTTGAACTTCACCTCATAGAACAAGCTTCCATTTGAGAAAAAAGTCCAGTCATCTTTCATTAGAATATTTGTTTTTACTGTTTTCTGAAAAAATATTTTTTTTATCCTATAAAGAATATTATTCACCTCCAATTATACACACAAACACCCATGCATTGTGCTCACTCTCTCTCTCTCAATAGGTCTATCTGTATCCAATCGTGATCTCTACCTATGTATTCTGTGTAGATGTAGATATAACTGTACATATTATCTATATTTATGTGTATATCTATATAGATATAGACATACATGAGACATATAAAAATATCTATACCTCCATATATATATACTTATCTTCATATATGTAATACTAATTGCTAGAGCAACTTAAATAAAAAGACTTAATTGCAAATTTCTTAATAACAGCAAGGACTGGAAATCAGTTGTTGACTAATATTTTTGTCTCTATGACTCTTGTTTTCCTTTCTAGCTTATAGCTATTGGCATCTAATACTAATACAAGTTGTCTTGTGATACAAGACAATAGGTCAGTTAATTTAGCATTATAAATTCTCATCTTCACAGCATAATATAAGACCTTGGTGCAACCTTTCTTAGATGGTTACTTACGCTTTCTGGCCATAGTTTCTCATTTATAGTAAGCATGCATTTTCATAGATCTGCAAATGTGGTAAACATAGTAACACAAATTTTGACATAAAGCAAGTGGCAATAAACTGTCTTCTTAGGCCCAAATGTCTTATCTGCACTGGGGAGCAGGGAGGAGGATAACAGGAGCCTTTAGCAAGTGACTGCCTCCTGAAACCTGTGGAATTTGTTTTTCGTTATATGGTTAGGTGAGTCTCTGTGTTTAATTTAGTTCTTTTTAGTTATAGAATATACTGACAGTAATTCAGTGTTTTTGTGGGTTTTTTTATATATATATATATTTTTTTTTTATTGGGGGAAAACTGCAAAGCATTTACAGTACAATGTTTACAGTCACAATTTGTAGTGAGCTGATTTCCCAAAATATATTACCACTCAAGTTGACTTATCTTGTTACATTCAAAAATCTACTCTGTCAAAGTAGTCCATAG
>CAUYRT010008093.1:0-47108 GCA_963574885.1 Lepilemur ruficaudatus
CCTAATCTTTAATCTACCAGACAAAAATATACATTGGGGAAAAGAATCTCTTTTCAATAAATGGTGCTGGAAAACTGGATAGCTACATGCAGAAAAATGAAGCTGGATCCCTACCTCTCACCTCTCACAAAAATACACTCAAGATGGTTAACAGACCTAAACCTAAGGCAGAAAACCCTAAGAATCCTAGAAGAGGATGTTGGGAAGACCTTTTCAGACATCGGTCTAGGCAAAGAATTCTTGAAGAAGACCCCCAAAGCAATCAATGCAGCAACAAAAATAAACAAATGGGATCTGATCAAATTAAAAAGCTTCTGTACAGCCAAAGAAACTATCACTAGAGCAAATAGATAACCTACAGAATGGGAGAAAATATTTGCTCTCTACACCTCCAACAAAGGTCTGATAACAAGAATCTACCTAGAACTCAAAAGAATTAACAAGAAAAAATCAAGAAAACCCATTTATAAATGGGCAAAGGAGATGAACAGAAACTTTTCCAAAGAAGACAGAATAATGGCCAAAAAACATGCAAAAAAAGTTCAACATCTCTAATCATTAGAGAAATGCAAATCAAAACCACAATGAGATACCACCTAACCCCAGTGAGATTGGCCTCTATCAAAAAATCCCAAAACAACAAATGCTGACGAGGATGTGGAGAGACAGGAACACTCTTACACTGCTGGTGGGACTGCAAATTAGTGCAAACACTGTGGGAAAGAATTTGGAGATTCCTCAAAGATCTAAAAATAGAAATACCATTTGATCCAGCAATAGCATTATTAGGCATCTACCCAAAAGAGCATAAGACATTCAATAATAAAGACATCTGCTCCTGAATGTTTATGGCAGCACAATTCACTATTGCTAGGTCGTGGAAACAACCCAAGTGCCCATCAATTCATGAGTGGATTGTTAAAATTTGGTATATGTTTACAATGGAATATTACTCAATTTTAAGAAATGAGAGTGAACTAGCACCACTTATATTATCCTGGATTAAGCTTGAGCCCATTATTTGAAGTGAGGTGACACAAGACCGGAAGAATGGGCCCCACATGTATTCACCATCAAATTGGTATTGACTGATTAACACTACGGTGCTCAAATGGTGGTGGTGTTCACCAGGGATTCAGGGGTTGAGGGATAGACCCACATCTGAGGGATGTGGTGAGCACTGTGAAGGGGAGGGGCATGCTTGAAATGTAGTTGGGGAAGGAAATTAGGGGTCTCAATAGGGGGAAGGAAATCCTCTAAAACTGATATATGTGAATAGCTGTACGACTTGGTAAATTTACTAATAATCATTTAATTGTACACTTAAAATGGAGTAATGACATGGTATGTAAATTATACTTCAATAAAGAAAAATTAAACAAATAAAAACAAAAACAAAACAAAACAAAATGCTGAGAGTGGAGGATAAATGTACTCACTAACAAAAAGATAACAAGTGAGGTAATACATTTGTTAATTAGCTGAATTTAACCATTCCACAAGGTATATGTACTTCCAAACATCATTTTGTACACAATAAATACATATAATTTTATATGGCATTTGAAAAAATTAATTTAAAAAAACTCAGAAACGTATAGAATTGTTAAAATTATTCCTAACCCCATGTAACAGAGTGATTTAATGCAATTACTGTGGAATCCACTTTTCTCCAAATTGTACTGTGATTGTGACTTAATTCAGATATTCACAATGAATCTAGATGAATTTTCAAATGATTATCCCATCAAGTGAAAAGTTAAAGTCATTAATGATCTCAAACTGATCTCATGTCTGGAAAACAGGATTTTAAATTGCATTCTTAAATTGAAAAAAAATCTATTAATCTACCCTCACTCTTGAATTCAGTGCAGTAAACAGATTTCTCAGGTCAGTGGAGAGGATAACACATTTTTGAATGATCACTTCTCAATGGATAAATGTTTAAGACATAGTGCTACCTTGTATACCTGAAGATATCTATCCCCATAATTATAAGAACTAATTAAAAAGTCAAAAAGTATTTGTTCCAAACATGTAAATTAATCTTTAAGATCAAAAAAGAACATAGAAACTCCAATATATTTTGTTAATATAGTCATTAATGGGACAATAAAAATACATTTTTGGGTAAAGAGAAAGGACATACAATAAATTAATATGGACAGATACATATTGATTGCTTTGTTTTGTGATTTCAACATTTCTGGGTGAACCTATCATAAAAGTTGTGAATGGTCTTGTTGCCTGATTGCAAACATCAGAATATCACATAATTTTAGCAGTTTGTTCATAGAGAATAAAGTTATGATTTCATATAAACTCTCATTGCATTTGCTGCTAGCTTAGAGAAGACGGAACTGAACGTGAACTGTCCTAGAGAAAAAAATAAGTTAAATATAGTGTTTTATACTTTCTCTAAGAAACTCCAACCTATCTCAAAATTACTGATTTTATTTTACACGAAGTATAGAAAATATTTTTTCCTAACCTCTCAGGGATTTTCGAAGTACAATGAAATAAATAGTTAAATAGTTAAATAATAAATATAAATAATAAATAGTTAAATAGAACCATCATAGTAAAATTGCAGCAGGCTATAAGTTTTGAGACATCAAATTTAGGTATAGTTCTGCTTTTGAATAGCTGATCCACTGAGTTAAATCAATTAATCAATACTCTCATCAAATTTCTCTCAAGGAAACTTACTGTTCTAATATTCTATAACTCTGTGAGACATTATATTTATCTGAGTTTCATTAAAAAATAAACTTTCTAAATTATTTTTATATGCACATGCCAGTAAATCATGTCCTTTGTAGGCTTTCTTGATTTTTTGGTTGGACACGTACAGAAAGACAATCACTATCATTATTTAAAGATAAATTTTGATGGCTACATTGAAAAGTGAAAATCCTGAGAAATAACATAATAAGTATTTATATATCTTGATATGTACGTGTGTATAGTTTAGGATGAATTAAATTTTGATCTTAGCTGGAATTGCACCATCCTGAATAATCAAAATATATCATTCCTAATATATGTTCTAATTGCTACACAATTGAAGGGAAGCAGGATGGATTATAGTAAAGTTGGTTTCTTATGTCTGTATTTGAGAGCCTTCTGTATGAGCGTAAAACCAATAATTTCAGAAATTATTTTATTGTTTTTACAGCCTGTAGACGAGACATTTTTATATTCAATTGAAGAGTAAGAGGAATAACCTATATTTTCTCTAAAATATAAGAACAACACTTAAAATTTGAAGGATAAATTTACATGTCTTTAGTTGTGTAAATCACTGCCATTTAAAATACCTTCCCCAGTGGACTAAATAACTAATGAGCAAAGAAAAAAATAAGCATAAATTTTATAGTACAACTGTATTACTTAATAATATAGTAGTATAAATATATTTAAAATTAGTGGTTTGAATCATTATGCCATGTAATAATGCATAAAAGGGAGGAGCATATGTGTGCATATAAAGATCCTATAAACTATCTAATTATACAGAATTACACACAGAACTGTATTTAATATCAAAACTCTAACAGAGCATCTAATTTATGCTGAACTTGGCATGTTGATCATTCACACTATTCTGTGAGCTCACTGATGACTGGGACTAAGTTTTTAATTATTAGTTTATTATTTTGTATCCCAAGTATTGGATACAACACCTGGCACTCAGTGATTGAGTTCCTGTTACGTTTCAGGCACTCTCCTTAGGTAATAGGAATATGAAAGTAAGCAAAAGAGACTAAATTACTATTTTACTCTTGTAGCTTGCAATCTAGTTAGATATTCAACAAGTAAATATTCATACAAATGTAAACTGTGGTCATGAGCAATGTTATAGAGCCACAGTTTTCTCTAATAGTGGAGTTTAATCTGATCATTAAGGTAAGCAAAATTTCGTTGCGTCAGTATTTATTGGTCTGAGTTCTGGAGGGTAAGAGGGGGAAAGGATCATCCCAGACAAGGGGAATAGCTTGTTGTTGCCTTCTTCCTGTGGCAAAAAGAACACACTCAGCACAAGAAACTGAAAGAAGTTAGATATGATGAAAGTAAAAGTAAAATAAGATCTAGATCATATTATTTGTCAAGTGGCCACCGAGTATGATTTTGCTCACATTACTCTGCATTGTACTCTTCTGATACGTTTCTATTACAGCATTTATCAATTCCCATCTGAAATCGTTTTGCTTGTTCATATACTTTTTGTTCATTTTTTATTTTCCGCAATGAGAACACAAACTCCATGAAAGCAGAAACTTTATGTTTCTTGTTCTTTCTATGCCATAATTCCAATAACTAGAATAATATCATAATATCATAGATGTCGAATAAATGTTGATTCATTCAATAAAAAAAAATGAAGATGTCTGTTTTATTAGAGTGGCAAAATTTATAGGACAGAGCATGTGCAAAAGAAAGCTCAGCAACCAACCAGGAAGCACATGTCATCTATTAAAAGATGAAGTTAGAAGAAAAGTGTGGGGCAGACAGGTGGATTTGCAAGAAAAGTCCTGTCAATTTAAGTTAATATTTCATTCTTTCTTGAGTCTTCCTTTTTTCTGTCACTCTTGATTCAATCTAAATTCATCTAATGAGATATTGCTACTGGGCTATGAGTGGCAAGATGGGTGTTATCGTAATTTAATTGGCATGTTTTTGTGAGGAAAGTGAAATGAAAATAATCTAGCATAGAGTATGACTTATGCTAGACAATCAATATGTAGGATTTATGAAGTGTTGATGTTCTTGTTGAGGCTGTTGCTAATGCTACTGCAGAGGATGAGTTCTTTGGAAAGCTGATTTACAATGGAGTTTAGGAGCAGAATGGTTGTAGGGAGCACACTTGGGATCAAAGTCTATGGATGGAGCATGAAGCAAGCAGGGTTGGACAAAGAGAGAAGTAGAATTGCCATGCAGGTCAATGATAGCTTTAGCTGACCCCACCAGAATGTTCAAAGCTAAAATGATCTTTCAAAATTGTTCTACATTGGGCCTAACTAGACAGGCCTTCATTCTTCTGACTTTTTCACTCTTTGCATGTGGAATTCCCCAGAAAGAGGTATAACTTTGGGGGAGGGAGCTCTTTGGCAGCTGAGGAGACCCTTGAAGGAACTGACAGCTGATGTCCTTTGAATGGGGATCTGGGTCACATCATTATGTCTAACACGCCAGGTTTCTTCTTTTATATGCCGAACTTTCTAGATCCTTCCCTCTTCCAAGATTTACAAGAAAGGTCAACGATGTGGCTGAGGATCAAGAAAGCTTTCACCTTACTTTCTCCACTCTCTGGTAGGAAAAAACTTTTATTCTATTAATTTATTCTATTCTATTCTATGCATTATTACATTGTTCTATGGAACGTTGTCTTAGTCTGTTTTCTGTTGCTTATAAGAGAATATCTGAAACTGGGTAATTTATAAAGAGAAGAAATTTGTTTTTTACAGTTATTGAGGTTGAGAAATCCAAAGCAGAGGGGCAACATCTGGTGAGGCCTCCTTGCTAGTGAGGACTCTGCAGAGTTCCAAATGGCACAGGGAAAGAAGCTGAGCATGCTGGCTAAGGTCTCTCTTCCTCTCCTTATTAAATCACTAATCCCACTCTTGTGATAACCCAATAATCCATTAATCCATGAATCCATTAATTTATGAATGGATTAATCCATTCATGAAGGCAGAACCCTCATGACCCAATAACTTCTTAAAAGTCTCACCTCTCAATACTGGCCATATTGGAGATTAAATTTCAACATGAATTTTAAAGGGGCAAATATACAAACCATAGCAAATGTAGGGTTCAAGAGGACCCTTGGCCCTCTGAAGTGTTGCTGAAAAATCAATCACAAGATATAGATTAATTGGAGAAAAGACATACAAGTTTATTTAAAATGTATACACTGGAGCCTCCAGAATGAAAACTGAAAGATATAAGAAAGATTGTCTAGCTTTATGCTCAGGTTCAACAAAGTATAGACAGCCATGTGTAACTATGATTGGACAAATAGACCAAGTGGGGAAACCCAGCAAGGCCTCTCTGAGCATGCATTCCTTCTACCTCCGGGTATGGGGCAGGGCCCTCTTTGGAATGGGGTCTTTGGGGTCTTATGACCTACAGTCAAACAAGGTAGGTCAGCTAATTTATCACCAGCCTTTATACAAAATATTTTTAGGTTTTATGGCTGGCTTTAGGGAAAAGGGGTTCTGGTTTCTATGACCCACTTTGGGAAGGAGGTTCTAGTTTCTATGGCTAGCCTTGAGGATAATGGGACTGAGAGACAGGGGTATAGGAGTAAGAGGAAAACTTTTGCTCCTGAGATATTTATTTTAGGGTACTGTTTTCTGAGCCCCAATACAAATGTCTAACATGAGACAACTACTGTGACACATAGTTATACACACACACATTCGTCTTTGATACTTAGAAAAATACCATTTTCACAAACATAATGAAATTCAGAGAAGCTAAAATATTACCCAGGAATAAGCAATGAATAGGCAACAAGGCCAAAAGTCACATCTAGTAATTCAATCTGTAATTCAAGTTTCTGGGACTAATTGATATCTAAGGTGATTTTACCCCCAAACTCCAAATCTATTCATGCACTGAAATGTAACCAGACACAACAATAATCTGCATACTTTAAAAGTATACTCCTAATGTAATGCTATGCCTTGGTCAGTGCGTTAAAGAGAGGAGATATTCAATGAATCCATATATACATGTTACTATAAACTGATTTATTCTGAAGAGCTAAGCCCATCAGTTCCTGTTAGGAGATTTTGAAGTTTTTCAGGAATTATTGATAAAAAAATTTAAAGTGATCCTATTGATGTTGTTTTAGATTTAAAAACATAGGTTATAAGGCTATCATAGATATGAATTATTCTATTAATTGAATATACATAAAGGATTTATTGTAGTTTATGGTTATATTGATGAAACAAGGTTAAATTTAGTTTAAAAATTTTTTGTTGTAAACTTTTTATTTTATGACTTTAAGTATCAATATCATTTTCAACTAAAGCAATGCCTAAAGGAATTTTCAAATTCAGTAAACAAGAAGATTGGTCAAAGTTGTGCACCTCCTCTCTTAGGGAAATACTCTATAATACTCTAATATTCTAAAGCAGTGGATCTCAATGTGTGAGCATTACCATCACTTGTGAACTTGTTGGAGATGTGAATTCTCAAGCACCATTTCAAATTTACTGCATCAGAAATTTTGGGTGAGGAGACAAGTAAGCTGGATTTAAATAAGCCATCTATGCTGATGCATGTTAAAGTATGAGAATAATTGAGAGTCACCGATCTAGATCATTTTAGATTGGATAGAAAGTGATGTACCTAGGTATGTGAAATTGCTATGAGTGGTCACAGATTATGGAGGAGGGAGAGAGAGAAACTCATAAAAATTGACTCATTGTTGTAAAAAAAAAATGTCAGGCATAACGAAAAATAATTTCCTTGCATTAGTTTTGAAGGGGATCATAACAAAATTACCTTCCGGAAAGGAGAGCATCATACCTAGAGAGAAATTCAAAGGCAAAAACATACAACTCAGATTTTCCACAGAACCCAGGTCTACAAACACCTGGGGAGTGCTTATAAAATACAAATATATAGACTTCACTAGAATTTTCCCCTCCAGAGTTTAAGACCTGAAATATTTCCTTTTTGTGAAAACTTCCCAGCTTGAGAAACACAGTTTTAGCATGACTAATCCCGCAATAAGCATGGATATCCACTTGATGCAAGAGTGTACCAGAATCCGGTGATTTACAGACTGAGCCAGGAGAGAGGGGGATTTTTTTTTTTTCATTTCAGTAACTCTGATGTTTATTTTGGCTTAGAAATTGCTGCTTATTTCAACATTTAAGTCATTTTCAAGTTGATAAAATTGAGAACTTTAAGCAACATCTTTTTTTGGTTTATTTTTATTTCTCCAAAAATCGTTATTATTAAAAAGCTATATCTTTAGTAACTGAATAATTTATGACTAAAATATGATATTTGTGTTATAGTTTAGAGACACCAATGCAACATCTTTTTTTCATTTCCCAATGGATTACTATAGTCTTTTCACTATTCTAAACTCTTGCCAATCTAGTTTTAGGTATGGCCTAACTGCCAAATTTGCAAATAAAATCATCTACAGGTCTTTATATTTTGATCCAAATTCATTGACTCTTTCTTTTTTTAATCTTAAAAGTAGGATAGAATTTTCTACAGTTGCTACCATCTTTCCAGTCAAACACTCACAGGATAAGGGTGTGGGCTTCAGTAAAACAGTTTTTGGCACAAGCACATAGAATCTTGTCATATATGTTAAGTTAGGTGTAAATATATGCAGCATGCAACAGGTATAAATGCCATGCAGAGAAAGTCTCATGATCTTTGGCTAATGTAATTAAGCAGCTCAGCATTTTCAGAGGCTATGGTTATTTAATTACTTCACATTGTTAATGATTCCATAAGAAGGTGATTTTTCCCCCTCATGATGTCAAAGATGAAAAAACTTGATGAAAAGCATTCTTACATGTATATACATATTTTTTTTCTGATATAGAGAGGCAGTGGTGATATAGAGAGGCTAGTTGTGGAACTAGCTAACCCTAAAATTATCCCCCATTTTGTGACAACCTAGTCACTGAAAACAAAGACATTCATGGTGTTACTTCTGTGTGCCAGGGAAAGCTTCAATCCATGCTTTACAATGTGTCATTATCAGGTAACACATTCTTCACAGTAGGTAATTAGCAGGTGATAATGAGAAGCAAGTCCAATATTTCACATATGCCCCTAAAAGCTACATCTCCAGCAGGAGGACAGAGCTGAGAAATTGAGTTACAAAATGATTTTCCATGTATTGCTTCACTAAACAGAAAGGCAAATTCTTTTTAAAATCAGAAAGCTGGACAAATGTTAAGAAATCAGAATCTGCAAGCTACCAGAGAACACTATTGATCATGAACTGTGAATTGTCTATTGCATGCAATGTGGTTTGGTTGAACTGATTTTTAAAGTAACAGAGACTATTTTCATGTAAAACTGACCCTGAACAAATATCTTGGCTCATTACAATTATTTTTCCTGTGATTCTGATTTTTCTTTTTTTATTATATTGACAATTTATAACTGTATATGTTTATGAGATGCAATACTGTGATATATTAAAATATACACAATGTGGAATGGCTGATTCAAGCTAATTAACATGTCCATTACTTCAAATACTCCAACAAAAATTAAAACTTACTGGAAATTGAACAGCAGCCAAATCTATTGGACAATACCCAATGGAATACATGGCATGACATGTGTTAAAGATCTACCTGCCTTAGAATCTCTATCACCAGATTGCCAAGGAGATATTAATAGACATGTCCAGTTTTGGGGGCTTAAAACAGGGAGGAAGCATAATATTGTGGTTAAATGTTAAAGCTCTGGAATCAGAAGTTTCAAGTTTTCATCTGCAGTCCCATATACTCAGATTGGGTGACTTTTGACAAGTTGCTTAAACTGTCTGAATTTCTGTTGCTTCTTCTGTAAGACTGATGGCATGAATAAAAGTGAGTCTTTCTTAGGGAGATGTGAGAAATACATCTGAGCATACAGGTGAAGTTCTTAATATAGTGCTTGGTATTGAGGGCTCCATCATTTTTAGCTATTATATTATGATTGTTATTATTACTTCTACAATTATCATCTTGTTCAGCAGAACCCTGGTTACATTTACTTAGATATTGCTTAAGAAGAGGTGAAATATTAAGGTATTATCATCCACTGATATACCTGGTATAGGATATGGAATTAGGTAGCTTTCTCCTAACATGGAAGAATGCTTTGAAGAATGGAATGCAGAGCAGGTTGGTTTTGAGAAAGCATAGTGGCAGTATGAGATTCCTCAAGAGGTTGAGAGAAAACTTCAGTGCATGCATGAATTCTTACCCCAGTAAGGCCCACTTGGGTGAGTCTTAGGAATTAAGCATCTTGGTATTACATGACTGCATTGGACCTGTCAGTTCAAGAATGTATCAATGGAAGAATGCAATGTTTTCAATTCAGGGTGAAGAATTTAGGGAACAAGGCTGAAATTATGCAGGAGGGAAATTTTAGTCATTAATAGATTTTTATTGGGTGGTAAACATGTACTGGGGACTGTGTTAAGAGAGGTGACAAAGAGCTTTCATGTGTCTATTAAAGACAACAATCCCAATTTAACTTCTAGAGCAATTTAAAAATGTCCAAATACATATCTAATTGGCATATATGTCTTTTAAAATCTGGGTATCTACACATTAAATTTGTGCCTATTTTTTGCAGGATTACACAGATTATTACACCACACAACAGTTTGTCATATTTTTTTACCATTTTAAAAGCCTGTTAATAGAAAAATTTCTCTCTAGACCACTCTTATTACCTGTGCTATAATAGACTATGTTATACCTAAATGAATTTCTAGATAAGATAAAGCAAAGTGACCTTCGATAAAATTCTATAGTAAATCCGGGAAAGTTATAGCTCTATATTTGCCTTAATTGACCCAGTACAATGATAATAAAAAAGAAATAATTACCTTTTTTAGCAACTCTAAGGTTGCTGACTATGACTGTACAATCGTTATAGTAACTGGCTACTGAGAAAATGCCAAAGGCGTTCGAAAAATTTAGAGTTCATGAAAAGGTTCTGCTTTATTAGTCTTTGCTGCTGAGTAAAATTATATTTCATGAAAGGGGAAACAGGGCAGGCAAGAAAGTTGAGGAGGCAGTGCTGTGTTTTGGATAACTATGGGAACAGTTACTAGGAAGCACACCCATCTGCAAATTTATTCTCTGGATCCATTCCCCCAGCCCCCAACCCTTGCCCCATTTCTGGGATTTATATTGCAATTCACTGCTGCAATTGGTCAATGAACATTTTAGAGTACGTGGGCTAATAATATCTGATCTCACATCTTCTTTAGGAGTCTGAAAGCACATTATTATTGTGATGAGACAGAACTGCTAATGAGAGAAGAGGTAGATGTTAATTTCCAATGAGAAGATTGATTTCTTGTGTTAACTATTTCTACTGCCTAGCATGTTCCCAGCACCTCTGACAAAACATAAGATGAAATTTTTTTAAAAGAATGCAAAATTTCTTTGTTCCTATCCCTATGTCTCCTTTTTTTATTTTGTAAGCTAGAGGATACAAGCTAAATTTATTTTAAGAATAGTGAAAATCCTCTCCTGACAAATCATTACATATTGTATAATGTTTGATGATACTCTTTGTGATGGGTTGTTTTTGTGTTTGTTCATTTAAAAGATGCCTTTGCAAGAGGAAACACATACTCTGACAATTTTACAGGCCAATAAACAAATTCGCATTATTAATTACCACTGTCAGAATGTGTGTTGGTATTTGATTACTGGCAATGATCCTTGCTGAACAGATTCATGGTAATAAAATCCTAGATTCTCCAGAAGGGTGGCCTGACAGATTAACCAACCTGTGATTTATCCAATCAAGGGGCACTCTCAAGAAGATTTGAGTGTTTCCCTCCCTTTCCATCATAATAATTAAGCTAGCTAGCCCAAAATCAAGGTAGACGTTTTTCTTCCTCTCTGAACACTTAGTATAAGGATCAAGTTCCGCTCACTGAGATATTTCTCTAGAAATATTGAGATATTTCTCTAGAAACATGAAATTGAGAAAAAAATCTTGGTTTTATGAAACTCCAGTAACAGATGTATACTAATTAATGGCATCACTCTTTCTGAAAATTGGAAAAGTTAGTTAAAAATGATATTAGCTTTCTATTGCTGCTATACTAAATTACTATAGACTGAGTAGCTTCAAATGACATAAATTTATCTTATACTTCTGGGAGTTCAGAGGTCTGAATTGGTCTCACTGGGATAAAATAAATATGTCTTCAGGGCTGCAATCCTTCTAGTGGTTGTATGGAAGAATCAGTTTTCTTGCCTTTTCCACCTTCTAGAAATTACCCGCATTCTGTAGCTTGTGGTCTTTTTCTATCTTCCAAGCCTGCAACAGCTGGTTGAGTCTCTTTAGTGCTGCATCTGACAGCAATGCTGACTTTTCTGTCTCTCTCTTTTACTTACAAAGGATCATTGTGATTACATTAAGTTCACCCAGGTGATCCAGAACAATCTTCTGATTTCAAGTTCAGTTGCTTGACAATAATCTTATTTCTCTCTGCAAACTTAGTTCTCCTTTGCTGTGTACCATACCGTATTCACAGTTTCCAAAGATCAGGACATTGACATATTCAGGAGAACATTAATCTGTGTACCTCAAAATATAAACTAATTTTTCAGAATTAATATTGAAAAAGATGTAACCATATTTATTCCTGTAGCCAAATGTTTTGGCAGTATAATGTTAGAGTCAGATCCAAACTTGGAAAAACATAATTAAGTATGAAAATAGATATACATTTAGAGTCAACAAAAGAAATCAGAACATATCTCCTGCTCAGAGGCAGAAAAACATGGCATGCATCACAAAAATCCAGAAATATAATTTAAAAACTTTTATTAACTGATTAACATACTTCTATAAAACATTCCCCCTAAGATTTTGATTAAATATTATTTGATAATTTCTTCATATGATGATAATTGTATAATATTTCTTTAGAGAGAAGAATATACCAGTAGTATTTCCTTAACATGGCTGATCTAAATTAATTCTTTATAGTTGACAGTTTTAACCAGAAGTCGATGTGAACTAAATTCTTCTCTGACAATTTTACAAGTTTAATGATTGGAAGGAATTTCCATAGACTAGCTATTGGCCACACACATTTAAAATCTTATTTCTCCTCCACTATACCATGTACTTCCAGAACTAAATGCCATAGGAAATATTCATATCATTATATAACCTTTTACTTTTGTGTCTTAACCACAGATGAAACAAGGTAAGAATTTTTCTGGAAACCATTCTTATATTAGAATTTCTGGGAAAAACTATACAGGGTAATAGCTATAACTCATATGAGTAGAACATTAATTTGAGTAGTAAACTCCAACAAAATGTGTCTCTGATCCTACTGTCCCTTAGCCAGACCCTAAAATGCTCATGCCCATTCCAATGTTACAAGACAGAAAGGATAGGGTGGTGGAGGGCCAGTAGAATTGACCATTGAGATATTATCCTCCACCAACTGAAGTAAATATCTTATTAACTTTTTTACAGAAACATGTAACCATGTGAACACATTGCTGGGGTCCCTCCTAAAACTTGAAATGAGCTCATATAAGTAAGAGTCTTGTGTTGTGGACTGAATGTTTGTTATCTCCTTAAAATCCCTATGTTGAAACCTTAACTTTTAATGTGATAGCACTTCAAGGTGGGGACTTTGGGAGGTAATTAGGATTAAATGAGGTCATGAGGGTGAGGTTTTCATGCTAGGGTTAATGACCTTACAAAAAGAGGAAGGGACATGGGATCTCGCTCCCTCTCTGGATGCATGAACCCTTATCAAGAACCTGACCATGCTGGCACCTGATCTCAGTCTTCTAGCCTCCAGAAATGTAGAAATAAATGGTTAGGCCATCTAGTCTATGGTATTCTGTTATAGGAGCCCAAACTGACTGAAACATCTTACATTATTATTTTTAAGCATCTCATTTTTTATTTTAAATGATATATATATAAATGTATATACAGCCATTTGCAGTAATATTATAAGAAATCATTTTACACTAATAATACATTATTATTGTCTATAATACTAATGGACATGATAAAATCACATTTCTTGGATAGTTCTTACTTGGTGGTGGTATATTCCTTCATTGTACCATTCTTTATATAGTAGTTTCTTCTACTCCTCTTCACATCTCTGTAATCAAATTTCCCCCAAATCTTTAATAGTTCACAGGTTGGGTGAAAGGGGCAATTTCCACTGAGCTCTTGAGGCCCCTTTCTTTAAGCATTTTTTCTTAAGTTCCATAAAATTTCTGTTATTGGAGAAATTAGCACTCTAGAGTTATGATTGTTCTACTTTTTCTTTCCATTTTCCTCCCAATATGCACAGCAATAAATGTTAAACATTTGAAGTTATTTATCCCTTCTCTGAGAAGTTTGATAGAACTTCATTTTAGTAGATTTTCCCAGAATTTCCTGAACACCCCAGGACTCCTGTGGAACTGCTCAGTCTCCTTCTTTCTCAGTTGAAAGTTGGACTGAACACTGTTAATGTCCTCCCTAGATCTCTTTGGATACTTTTTTATACTTCTCTGTAGCTATCCTCAGCTTCTTTTGCTCTGTTTTTAATGGCTTTGTAAAAGTTTATTATTTTTTTTACGCAAAGCTCACAGGATTATTAGTTATCTCTTTGGAAAGACTGAGTGCCTCAATTCTTAGACTATAGTGCCCCCCTTTTTTTTTTCTTGCTATACTCAATACCATGGACTGTACTTTTTCAGACTTGCTTACCCTTAGGCTATCCATTTCTGAGAAATAGTGGATTGATAGTGGAACATTTGCCTTGTTCCACACACATCTTGCTTTATGTTTCTTTGTCTTATGACCAATATAAATGCTTGAAACATATAAAATGTATGCTAATGGCCAGAGGTAAAAGCAGTTTTGCAGACTGAACGTTCTGTATGGTAGCCAGTGAAGATTTTTCTTTTTTCTATTGCCTTTAACTTTGGGAACATTGATAGATCAGAAGACTAGGAAGTGGCTAAGAGTTTATTTCCCTTGAGGCAGCTCAGAGCCAGTGATTGACCTGTACAAGAGTATGAATGATCAATTCCATTGACTCACAGGTGGGCAAACTGGAGTATAATTTATACCCTAGGGCTCCCCTTGTGAGTGAGCCTGGGAATTGGAAGTGGAATCCTCTAAGATCACACCCTTGTTTGGCTTTTCCTCCTCTGTTCTACCTCGCTACTACTCCCTTACTGGTTTCTCCTGAGAGTGCTTCCTTAATAAAACACTTGTTGCGCATCAATCCCCATCTCATAGTTTGCTTCCAGGACACTTAAACAAAAATAGTGCATTATTAAAAATTTAAGCAGTATTTTGACCTTAAGTAACAATATAATTTACTGTGGCTTTCCATGGCTGCTTTTTTCCAAAATTTTTGTACTGGGGTTGCATCCATTTCTTTGTCTGTTGTCATGAACAACACACACACAAACACACACACATACACACATCCCTACTCTGAAGCCAGGAAAAAAAGCTGGACATTCAAGCATGGCTTATGTCTGATTGGTCTCCTATTGTCAACTCAGGTTTCAGCACAGTGTCTGGACTATTATGAGTACTCAGGAAATATTAGAGAATCAATTAATGTAATCTGTTTATATTATTGTAAGAATATAAATATTACAAAGAGAGTTACAAAGAGAGAACAGTTCCTATTTTGAAATTTTTTCTTTTCATTTTATTCTTTCTGTATCAGTCGATCTATCATCTATGTGTCTACCTATCTTTCTTTCTATCTAGTCATTATCCATACAGAAAGGCACATAGCTTTTATGATGCATGCTTCTCAAGTCACAGAATAAAAAGACTAATTCGCCTGTGGAAATTTTATTTTTCCCCATTCTTTAAGGCTACTAATTGAGAAATCAATATCACCAATAGCTCACTTGGTTCAATAGATTAGCTAGATGAGACTGGCAGCTTGATCAACTATGTTATTATCAGCCTAAAAAGACTAAATGTAATCAGCTATATACTATGTTCAGAACTTTCCTATATGACATATATGCTTTTATCTTGTTTTTAAAAAGTCAAATTTCAGTATTTTCTAAAGTAAGTGATAAATGACAAGTGGAAAAGGACAGTTGAAGTAATCATATTAGAAAAACATTTGAAGTGTAACTTATTTTGTAGTCATGACTAGTAAAATTATAGTTGTTTTTTTAATTTTCAATATCTATTGTTCAGAGAAAAAATGTACTAGATAATGAAAAGTGATAAAATATAATAGAAATGCTGATGATTTCATCTCAGGAGGAACTTGAACTCCAGTTGCATGGTTCCTGATCTTTTCTTTTCTTCCTTTCCATCCTCTTTGACACCTATCTTCATATGACCACATACTAATAAGCAAACCCAAGGTTCAATTTCTTAAGTCATTGTTCCACAAACTACTTAATCTATATAGTTTTAATTAACATAAAAATATTGTTTCCTCATTTTTGACGTGGTTTGCTATCCAACTTTCTCTATAACAATAAAGAAAATCACGACTCTGTTATAATTCTTCCAGGCTTATTTTCCATTTTCATCAAAAATTTTCTGTCAAACCCTATAAACTCCGAAGATTGTTCTTTCTTCAGAAGAAAATCCAATGCTTAATCTATCATAAAGGGGACAATCTATAGTTTTTGCCAATTTTGTATTGAGAATACCTAGAATTAAAGTAGTGGAGTTGACCACATATTTTTCTTGCTTTTGATAGGAAAACAATTCTTATTGTGATAACTTTTGAAAAATTAAAATTAAAAAATTCAATGAAAAATTCTAATACATTTATTAATGTCTCAAAATGTGAAGAGAAACCTACTGAGAAATAATGGTATTGCTAAAAGATAAACATATAATGCTCTTCTAGAAAAAGAATTGAGCAATTGTTGCTCAACATCATTAGTCATCAGAGAAATGCGAAGGGAAGCCATAATGAACTACCACTATCCACCCAATGAAATGACTAAAATTTAAATTACTTTTATTACCAAGCATTGACAAGAACGCAGAACAATAAAACATTCATGGGTTGCTGGAAGCAGTGTAAAGTGGTACAACCACTATGGAAAACTGATTGGCAGCATCTTACAAAGCCAAGCATTACCTATTTTATGACTCAGCAATTCTATTTCGAGGTATTTTTCCTAGATAAATAAAAACATTTGCTCATAATAAGTCTTTTTGAGTAAGGCACATAGAAGACTTATGCAAAATAGCTCCAAATTTGGAAACAGCCTAAATGTCCATCAACTGGAGAACTAGCAACACAAATAAAAGGACAAAACTACTCAAACAATATCCAACAACAAGTATGGTGACTGGAAGATGATAGATGAAAAAGCATAGATTCTATATGATTCCATTTATATGAAATTCTAGAATAACCAAGATAAGCAGAACAATGTTGCCTCCAAGATGGTATTGACTTGAAACCATTCCTGGAAAATCATCAGGGATGGTGAAAATGCTCTATATCTTGAGCCAGATAATGGTTACATTTGTCAAAACTCATAAAATTGCACACTTAAGATCTTAGTTTTTACATGTATGCAAAATGCATCTTAATTTAGAAAAATAATTGATATAAAAGAAGAAAGAAGAATTGAAACAACTCTGTGCAGGTGCTATGCTGGGCACTTCATGTGTTTTATATATTTCATTTTGCAGCGGTCAGTGAAATATAAGTTCTGTTTTTCTAATATATAGATAAAGATCATAGAGCAGAGGCATTAATTTATTTTAACAACTTATATACAGCAAATGAAAAAGTATTCCATCTGAATTATGATTTTTAAAGGTGTTGCTTTTTCCATCACAATAGTAGATTAGCAAATTAAGTCTTGTGTTATAGTAAAATTGTGAACAGGTTAAAAAAATATGGAAGATATTGTAAAAACCTTATAAAATTCAAAATAAACACAAAAACAAGATAGGCCAAAAACTAGTATTGAGAGAATAGAAAATGGATAATTATCAGAGAAACTATTGTTAAAAGAAGGAAAGTCACTGTTCACTGGGAGAGACTGAAATACAAAGAGATAAAATTTGCAATATTAAATTAAATGAATTATACTAAAGAAGACCAGAAAGAAGATATCAAAAGAATAAAACAGGAGCAACACGATCAAGTAGTCTGAGGATAAGAGTCTCAGTACAGAATGCAACTCACTCTGTGTGATTTTTGGTAAGCCATTTAACCTCTGCCCTATTTTTCCCACATGTAAAAAGTAGAAGTTCTAATAATGACTTTCTTTATAAGACTGTGGGAAAGATTAATTAGGTAATGTTCTCCAGGAGCTTTGAAGATTAAAAGCCTCAAGTAAGTGCTAAGTATAAAATACAAAACCAAAGAGATGCAATCAGAAATTACAGGAGTCAGAGAGATGAAAGGAGAATAATATGCTTATAATAGAGATGGAAGTTAAAGTTTGCAAAAATATGAGGGAACAGAGCTGATGATCTGGGAAAATTTAACCTCAAACAAACATACACATGAAACCAAATACATTTTAAATGATGCTTATATGTATTAATACATTAAAATGTCACATTCTGAAAATATATGTGAACATTAACATTTCTTTTGTAATACAAAAGAAACTGTGAATATTTTCTTTGTAAGGTCACAGAATGTGCTATATATTCATCATATCTATATCTTCCAAAGCTGTCTCTTTTCATTTTTATCAAATCTGCTTTTAGATGTCACCTGCCTATCCAGTGTGAGACCTTTGTTCCCAGAATCTACTTATCCTTAGTGCCTACTCTAAATGTGTGAGATTCACAAAGTCAACCGAAAATAAGATGGATGGGACTCAGTGACCACAAAGGGCTTCAATGAACTGTAAAACAGGGAAATGAGCCAGACTCCAGAAAGAAAAGATTGGATGGACTAAGAAACTAAAGCCAGTTACTGTAGAGATTTTTATAATATCTTCCAACCAAATGAGAATTTCGAGGAGAAGAGAAACTATGACTTAATCAGACCAACAATATTAATTTAAACTATTTTGTTTTTTACATGAAGAATTTAATTTAAGTATGAGTTTGGAATAAAATCAGGATATTTAACAGGAGGTACCATATGAACCACAAGTACCATGCGAGTTTTACGTAGAAGCAGACTATTTAACAGTGGATAGCATGAGGACACTGACCAGTCAGAGCAGATGCTGGGACATGCCCAGTAGATATTAGTCCTAGATAGAACGAATAGTAAGCAAAAACGCAAGATAGTTTAATAATTTCAAGACCTCTTTCCTTCCTCCTTCAATGACCTCTTTTTCCTAAGTTTCACTTACCTGGTCTCTAACTAGTATTCTACCACCTTCATGCCTCCCACTGGTCTTTTAGGTTCAATCACTCTATCATCTTTCTGATTCTGACTCAATGATTTTCATTATTTTTTGGCATCTTAATGTTATCAAAATTTCAATGTCTACTTGTCTAAAATTACTTTTATGGAAAAATGTGATGTGATAAATGAATACACTAAGGTATTATAACCTTAGTTATAAGGTTATAACTAAGCATAACACACTGGGAGCTACTCCTCTCTTGGCAAACCATTCAAACAGATAACTCAAATACAACCAAAGTACAATGAGACAACCCAGTGGAATTTTTCTCTAAACAAAAAATAGGAGCATTTGTAGTCTTTTAGCAGACTTTGGAAATCTACTATGGCAATAGTAGATTAACCTAGAATCCCTCAAATCAAATGATATTTTCTATTGATATATATGTCTATTTCTTTTTAAGAGGTACTACAAAATAATTCTTATAAAGATATAACTTCTTTCAGTCCAATTTTTAGGCCACCTTTTTAGGAATCTTTTCCTGATCCTCTATTTCTCTTCAAATTCACTCTATAGTTATTTACCTATTTTCTTATCCTAGATTCTGGATTATGAGTAATAGTATTGTGTCTGATTCATCTTTTTATGCCATGGATATGAATATAGTTTTTCAGATTGGGTAATTGATACTGTATTACAAATATAGTGTTAGGCCTCTAATAAATGTTTTTTTTTTTTAAATGTTTGAATGATGCAATGAAAGATAGGAGGTGAAACAAATATGGCAATCATTCAGGAGATTATCTCTGTGTTTTGCCAAAAACCATTATGGTATCAGTTAGACTGTTTCCCAAGACACAGATATGAGCTCAAACACTTTCTAAGAATTCCATTGCATGCTAAAACTCAAACATCTTAGCTAGGAACTGAAAGTTTTCTAGGGTTTTGATTCAAATATACTCTTTATCTTTAGTGGTTATTATGCACACTTAGGTGCCCAGTATAGATCTTTTAGCCAAAGTAGATTTTTGCCATTTCTTCAACATGCCATTATATTCCTCACTGTTCACTATTTATTACTTCGAGTTCAGTTACCACATTTTTCTTCTCACACAACTATTAATATTTAGTAGTGCCTCTGTGAAATATTTTGCTTCCCTTATTAACATACTTTTCACATCTATTTCATGTTACTTATAGTTTATTTCTATTGAAGACAAAGG
Source organism: Lepilemur ruficaudatus (assembly GCA_963574885.1). Classification (NCBI taxonomy): domain Eukaryota; kingdom Metazoa; phylum Chordata; class Mammalia; order Primates; family Lepilemuridae; genus Lepilemur; species Lepilemur ruficaudatus. The sequence continues at coordinate 20,270 of CAUYRT010008093.1, forward strand.
TCATGACATATCCGTCTTTGTATACCCTACATCTTGTAGTGCAGTATCTGTAACATAACCTCCCTTGAAGGCATCATTGTGGACTCATCTCAGTAATGTCAATCATCAGACTTCAAGGAACTGAAGATATTGAGCTAAGCCCTGCTTTGAATGAATGACTGTATCCAGAATCGCCCTGAGAACAACAGTTTTCTGAAATGCCTTCAAAGGCAAGCAGTGATATGAAGCTGGTAAGCTGGTAAATTTGGAGAATTATATCATAAATTATGTTTCATGGATGAGAAAATTATAGGTGTTTTCAAAAGCTGAGTGAGAAATCTGAAAGAATATTTTTGAAACAAGGTATAACTGTGCCAAGGAATTCTGAGTATGATTACAATAAACAGAAACAAACACTCAATTATTATATTTATCTAAACAGTTAATTTCTTCCCAGAAGGAAAATGGCACTTAATTAATTTGGCTGAACAAGACTCCTAACTGTGAAATCTCAGCTATGCCACTAATGGGGTCACCTAAAAGACCAACTAGAAGAGCAGAAATTATTGAAGGGAAGAATTAGAAAAGCTATGTATACCAAGGACCTTCTAATTAGTAGCAATTATTTGATAAAGTTATTGTCCTGATTTAAATGCATTATTAGAGATGCCTACCTAGAAGGAAACTGGTACAAAGGGAATTCGATTAAATGTAAGTAGCTAGTTCAGGCTGTATTAGTTTGAAAGAAACCTGCTAACTCCTGTTTTTTTTCTGGTCCCATCCTAGATTCCTCAACTATCAAGTACAAAGTGGCTCACCTTTGAGTCCTATCCTTTCTCTCTGATATAAAATGAAGAATGGTTGGGTTTATAAAAACATGTAAAAGGAAAGAAAAAACTGTTAGCCATATCCAGGAGCTATTGAAATCATTTTGCTGAATGTACCATTTTAGAAAACTTCAGAAGAATATTTTCAACAGTAATAGCAGATGCCTTGCTTTGATGTTAGATCAGAGATACCCAACCTTACTGGTCAATGTTATAGAGTGTCTGGATAAAACTCAAAATATTCAATGGAACAAAATACAAATGCAAATAAATTCCATTGACAATTTATGCATGTTAGAGCTTTTCTGTTAAATAAACTTAGATCAACTATGTCTCTAAACATGTGTTTGGATAGGCTTTGGAAGTACATAAGTAAATACAGAGTGACAAATTAACTTATCAAGAGCACCAGATATTTCATTTTTGACACTTATACTTAAGCTAGATAAATATATTTGTTCAGCTTGTAGTAAGAAATTTATGACATTTAAGGAAAGTCGGATATGTAATAGTATGAGAGCCAAAGGGCTATTTGTACAGAAAAGTAAGTTTGCTTAAAGGGAAGCTCTAGGGCTATAGAAATATGCATCAACAAACAAAAAAGAAAACCCATTGCATATTTTGCAAATATCATTTGAGGCAATAAATAGCAATGCATTTATTAATTAAGTTGCTAAGTCTTGCTGCATTATGTTCATTCCCCTTTCACAAAAGCAACTCTAAGATTTATGGTGCTTATAGAAACAATCAACAGGAAAGAAAAACTAAGCTTTGGAGAGCATGAAAAGGTCCAAAATTAAAGGAAAAACTTTCAAAAAAGATTTGTGTTTGTTTTAGGAGAATAGAAGAGGAAAGTCACAACTTCAGTTACAGTTTTCTCGGTATCTGGAAATTCTAACAATTTAAACAAGAAACGTGACATAACGCTTACCTAAGGCAACTTTCTTCCTACAGTGCTTAGTTCTAAATAATCAACTCACCATGGGGGAAATCTAACCTAAATTTAGAGAAAGTTCTCATATCTCTCACACACATAGTTGTGCTAGAGTTATGAAATAGCAACCACAATTTGGCAAGTACCTGCCTATATTTGCTATGTGTAACTACGGTTTGATTTTGAAATCATACATAACCCACATCATTATAGGATCCGATTGGCTACAAAAATGGATATACATTGTGAAATATTATGCATGAGTGATTAACCACAGATGCATGTATTTTACGGTTAATATCCATCAACAATGAAAAAATCAGTTAGTTGTACTTTTGTTCAAATTTTTAAAAAATCTTTTAAAATGGAATCTATGTCCAAGTCCTGCTTAGAAGAGCAAAATGTTCTCATATTGAGTACTAACTCTGTTTCAGACACTATTCTATGATGATAATCTATTGTGACAATTTTTTCATATTTGTAAGTACATTTTTAAACAAAATCATTGTTATTTTTTTCCCGCTAGTCAGTTTTATAGTAATTTATGTCATTTAACAATTTTCCTTTCTTGGAAAGTTAGGTAGGTGGTTTCTAATTTTACTACATTGTAGCAATGTTCTTTTGAGAATTCTCAGGAGGAAAATAAAATGTCATTTTTTTCTTGGCTGGGGAGGTGGAGGGTAGTTCCTAGGAGTGGATTTGTCATGCCAAAGATTATGCACATCTTAAGAATTGATAAGTGTTAGAAAATTCCCCTTCAAAAGCCTTTATCCTATCTTTGTCTAGCCACATGACTAATGATACTGTATCCTACCCATGTCTGGACAAGGGTCTCCCTAAAAATGATTTAAGCATAAATTTTCCATTCTGCCCTCACCAGACCCAGTAGAATTGTTCATCCACAACTGATCTGCTGAGTTAGTATTTTAAATAAACTCCTTATAACTTGGGTTCTATTCTAGCATTTTATACTCTGCTCTTCCTTTTCTCCTGACTGCCTCATATATCAATCTCATTTCCCATGGATGTGCCAGTCTTCTGTACTAGAAAGTAAAATCTTGTTTTTTATCCTGTTTTATTCACCTTTATTTTCCCTTCAGCTCCTAGAACAATGTTTTGAAAATTCTAACTACTCAGCAAATGTTTGCTGAATAAAAATTAGCCATGAAAAATATATGCTAATATATATACTATATATATGTATGTATATGTGTTACTTACTTAATATACTTAGACACATAAACTAATATGTTTATATTTTTATATGCATATCTATATATAATTTAATACTATAGTGATATTTGCTTTTTCAGTCTCATGCTGAATAACTTAAGCAGATACTGAGTTTCAAATTTAAGAAGCCTAAACAGAAATGACATCTTTGTTTTAGGGCATCCTTTTTGAATTTGCAAAGACAATCAGTGCCACCTTAGATGTTTCTATCTTCGAAGAAGCCAAATTTAGATAAAGAGAAATAAAAAACCTTAGAGTGCTTCATTAAATGAAATAAGTTAGATCATAATAAATTCACTGGAAGTGTAATGCAGATGTTTTCATGCTAAACAATCAATACAGATTTTGCCTTCGTGTAAATTTTGCTGGCTCTGCATACACAGATAGAACCCGATACTAACTTCCTGGCAGCATTTCTGGGCTTCCTCGGAGTAGAGCTGTGTTTTTTCTAGTATTACAGCTGATGGTTGACAGCTAATCCTAATGGAAAAGCAATGCCACATTTGCAAATCTTAACAGAAGAGCTAAACCACTTTCACTTTTAATCTGAAAATCCAAATCAGATGAGTTTTTTAAGATACCACTTTAAATTCTGTCCCTGTAAATATAAGATTGTGTATGTTTATCTGTGACCATAAATATTTCAAGTCCCTTCCTCTGTTTAAGAATGTATATGAAGTTACTTTCCATACATTACAAAAAAGATGGCTATTTTCACAACTCTATTTAAAAGCCCCACAAAATTTATCACAAGCTATTAAAAAAATAAAAAAATATTTCTTTACCATAAACTATTACTTTATTTTTTTCTTAAAATTTTAGGGCAAATTATGATGTTAAAAATTCAAATGAATAAACATGAATTCATGTATTGTTTTCAAAACTTTGTTTTTAGAACAAGCTAGCATAAGGAACCACATAACTAATTTACATAATTATTGATCAAAATTCATTGACAACAGATTTGCATAATGTTTTATAGATTAGAAAATATTTTATCATGTGTATCACAGAGAAATCCACAAATAAGTTGTATTTTATTAGACTATACACTTTGGCATTATAGATGACGTCACTTATGTTACGGAAGGGTTGGGCCAGTGGTGTGATAGAGCTGACTTACACTGGCCCGCTAGAGCTGACTGTTAAATTTTCAAGTATTTTGACAGACAATTGGCAGCATGTTGGTAGCTTAAAATGAGCTATGTTGGGAATATGTACAACATGGAAGTTGGCAAACAGTACAACCACTTCACTCCACTCCAAAGCATGCCACTGTAAACATTTACCAGTACACGATTAGGTTGGACTATGTTCTATAATCCTTACTATTAACAAAATTCTAGGACTGATTTATTTTCTATTTCTTTGGGTATGAAATAGTGACTAGCCCAGAGCTAATAAATAATGGAGTTTATATTCCAACACAAGCTTATTTATTAAAAAGTAATCATTTATACTTCACTTATATTTCTTATACTGTTAAGGAATAAGTTTTAATAATACTGGGCTACTGGCTGGAGACTCAGTGGTCAAAAGGAGTTTCTGCTTTCAGAGATCTTCTCATCTAAGTGTCTTCATATTTTTCTCTTTTTAATTACACTGGAACAAAAAATCAGAAACAAATAATCAATGATGTTAAAAATAATTTTATTAAATATTTGATTGAGAGCACACAATCTTAGTTAAATATTGTTATGTATTCCAGATATGATATTTCTGGTCTTTAATTTGAAAACTCATTTGTAAAATAAGAAAATTTGAATTAGATCATAGATAAGCTATCTTCTGACAGCAAAATGTCTGTGATTCTTTGAGTCAAATTGATATGTATGATGCCCTGGATATGTCCTCAGAATTCTTATACATTTTGGATCATTTGTTAATTATGTCTATGTCTTAATTCTGTATATATTGAGCTAAATTGTCAGCGGTGAAGATGTATTTAGGTGTAGTTCATTAGGTGCCTAATGAACTACAGTCCAGTGTTGCATGAGCATTTAAATTCTATTCTCTAAGATTAGCATTTCTTATACTTCTGAAGTTATGTGAATAATATCTAAAAATTTAGATCATTAATCTGTTACATGTGTGTTTAAGTTTGCAATAACCACGCTTTCAGAGAAATAAAACCTACAAATCATCCAGGTGAGTCAATCAAAAATAACTTAGTAAATTTTATAGCTCCCTGTTTTTTTAAAGCCACTTCCCCAAAACATATACCATAAATCCCATCAAACTATCTCTTAGAAGAACAAATTTTTAACTATGTTATGTTTGCTGTCCATGAACAAATTAAATTCTCTAGGTATCTTTCTAGAACCAAATTTCATATTGGTATAAGAAAAAACCCAATTTTTTACGTGATTTGTAGATTCAAAACATTTCCTCTATTCTGTTTGTTAATAATTGTCTTGGTTCACACACCTTTGTCTATTTTCAAGTGTTGTTTTCTCATACAATTGCAGGGTTTAGAAAGAAATATTTTATTTCTAATAATAACAACCTTAAAGTACAGTGTCTTGACAAAATAAAATTCCTTAATAAGGCCAAATAAATGTTAAAGAAAATAATTTGGGGTTGAAATTGGTCTTCCTATTAGGTAAATAACCTCAGAGCTACAAGTACTCGTTAAGTTTGAAATATTGTATTACATTTTAAATGCAGCTCAAAGACTTTAATGTTGCATGTAGTAGAATAAAAATGAGTACAGTATTGGCTTATAATACTGGGAGATTAATGATTATATACTAAGATCATGACTGAGTACTGAGAATTATAGATTTTGATGCTATACAAGTGAAACAGAATTCAGGAACCACAATGCATGTTTGTAAGCAACTAGGTAATAGATTCATGTTGATGTCTCTGCTTTCTTTATTGTCCAAATAAGTTAGAACTGGGTTAGCCTTTAGATCTATAAAGAGTCTGATCAATTACATTGGACTACAACATTATTCCCCTAGGGGGTCTAAGAAGTAGGTCATAGGACCAGTATAGGAGCTATTTTTCACCTCATAATTCCATGCCTAGGGCCAAGAAAACTTCATTAAATGGAAGTTCAACTGTGAGTAAGTAGAGAAGTTTCTACTTAAACAAGATTGTGTGCATGAGTCAGTCAGATCTGTCAAATTTCCTATGTGATCATCTTGCTATCTTGAATATAGCAATATCTACATTTGAAAAGCATTGACAATTCCACATGAGATTGTAGTATTTAAATATCAAAAATGTCCATAGCTTGGGACATAATTTAGTTTATTTTGAAAATTATATTTAGTATTCTAACCTTTCAAAGTCTTTTGAGTATTTATTGTTTTGAAATGTTTTAAATAAAAGACTTTTTTGAGTACTATTAGTAGAACTTTTTTATGAAGATCTCAGAGCAAAAAAATATTATGCAAGGTCTTCATAATTTGTAAATTTTTATCATAGTGTAGGAAGAAAGAATGTCTTTGTGTTGGGGCTCAGAACATGATACTTCAAAATACAGGCCTCAGAAGCAGCCTCGAAAGCAAAAGTTTCTCTCTGACCATCTCCTGCCTTTTTCTCTCTCTCACCCTTTATTTTCCCCTGAGGCAAGCCATAGAAATTAGAATCCCTCTTCTCCAAAGTGGGCCATAGAAACCAGAATCCGTTTTCCACAAACCCAGCCATAAAATCTAAAAATATTGCTCTAACTTTCCCCTGCCTTTCTGTGTGATAACTGGCCAGAAAGAAATTTTCTAACCTACCTTTTTAATTGTCATAAGACCCTCATTCCAGAGACGGTCCTGTCCCATACCTGGAAGGAAGGAATGCTGCACAGGGAGGCCAAGAAGAATCCAAACAAACAAGCCTTGCTGAGTTTCCCCAGTCTGTTAGCATTAGAGCACACATTTTTTTGTCCAGTCGTATTTCTACCTGACTGTCCATACGTCATTGAACCTAAGCATAAAAATGGATAATTTTTCTTGTATCCTTGGGTCTTCGTTCTGAAGGTTCTCGTGTGACATACAACTGTGATCAAATAAATTTGTCATGCTTTTCTTTTCATAACCTGATTTTTGTTTTAGGGGTGTTGACATGACCTTTATGATTGTTTGGAGAAGATACTTACTTTTGTATATTTGGTAGGCAAATATACATTGCTTTTCCAAGGTGAAATGGAAATGCAGTTTTTAAAAAAAAATCTAAATCTTTAATTTGGAGAGTGAATATATATTGTCAGGAAGTGTCTTCCACTCATTCAGGTATATGTACTATTGAAAAGCACTTTAAGTCCATTTCAAACTTTGCAAGGAATTCTTTTTTAATAAATTTACATTTGATCCCCACATTAAATCACATTAATCATATCAAAAATATAGGAATGGTGACTGATTTAAATAAAAATCGCTCTTGGATGTAAAATCAAATTTTGTCTTCCTTAACCCTTCCTCCAAAGCTAACTCAAAGTAGGCAGTAGAATAAGCAACCCACTTCTTGTGGTGTGTAATGTCATCCACGGCCAATCCCTAGAACATTTACACTGCTGATCAAATCATTGCTCAGTGTTAAATTCTAGCCAGCCTGATTTTTTTTTCTTTTCTTCAGGAACAAATCTATGTTTTTTTCAAATGTTATATATTTATTTTTATTAACCATTTATTTATTTATTCATTTTTTAACTTAAATTTATCTCCCTCCTTTCCCTCCTGCCCTCGTTTTCTTTCTTTCTTTCTTTTTTTTTTTTTTTTTGTTGTTAATTGATGAAACATCACTGTTCCCTCTGCTGTTTTCCAAGAAGAAAAGTCAGTCATTAACATACTCTAGTTTCCATAGAAACAAGTATTGCCCACTGGTGATGGTTAATCATGTATTTGCTTACAAAGTAACTTTTATCTATGTCCTTAAAGAGTTAGCTTAAGATATTTGCCTCTCTTTAGAAGGAACCCTATTTAGTACTTTAGGTGTTCAGATCTTGTAATGATATGAAATAGCTAAAGAAAAGCCTTCAAAAGAGTCAGATACTGCCATTCTCATGGATCAAATTTATCAGTATAGTTACTAATATGAGATTCACATAAACTCATATTTAAATTAGGTGGTCATTTGGATATAAATTCCAGCATATCCTTTATAATGTTAAATGCGTTAAATTCTTAATTTAATTTGGTTGAGATGGGACGTATCTTAACCATGTAATAATTTTCAGAAAATGACCTGTGGGATGTGAATGGCAATTATACCCAAACTGAGGATACAGAACTGATCTAAGATACATGGTCATTCTTTTGGTAGATCCATTAAATACATAATATAGCTGCCATATGTTATTTTCACAAGGAAATGACCCAAATGACATTTTAATATTTAATTATGATATGATATGGTCTTGTTTATAAAACATTATATTTTGATTCCAAGTAATATTTTATTTACTAAATGAGTTAACTGTGCAGGTTAATACACATACTGCACAAGGGCATGCTAATGAAATTGAAAATTAGCTCAGGGAAAAATTGTCATGTAATATTTATAAAGAGCTAAGAGCAAAGATTATGTGTGTATTTACAATGCCTAATATCAATGTTTCAAAGACATCTTTCATATTCATTTTCTTTTGTAATTTAACTCTTTCTAGGAATGAACTAGTATTTAAATTCAAAGGTAACTCTGCATTTAACAGAAAGGTTCATAAGTCAACATTTACCAGGATTATCGTGGTTAACTTTCATATTGTTCTTTAAAGCTTAACAAAAAAAGAAATTAAGCTTTTTCAAAGACTCATTTGTCGTATCTCTTGCCACCAATTTAATGATTATTCTTTTTAATAAGGAAAAGCTATACAAATTTTCTCTCTCATATTCCTCATGAAAAGTTTCAGAATTGTTAATTGTTTTGCCAAAAAATTTATATTTTAAATCAGCAGGTACATTTTTTCTTCTAAAAACTATAACAAGACAAATTGAAAGTGATTTTGTCTAGTTTACTGCTGAGAAAAAAATATATAGTCAAACAGTTATTTGACAATTTCTAGATTAATAGTCATAAACCTATGTGAATAATAGATATTATTAAATAATTTTCATTTCTATTTTCACCTTTCAGATGTGTTCAGTATCTACTTGTCATTGACGTGGTACTTTTTGTCATAAAAAGGAAAATAAAACAGATGTGTCTCATATTCAATATTAATTTATTTTTAATAAATGAGAAAGCTGTTTACAAGTTTTAGTGTACATAACAATACCTGGGTTGCTTGTTTCTTTAAAAAAAGTTTTTATAGCCCACCAGCAGCTATCTGATTCATTAGATATTAGGTGGGGAAACCTAAGATGTGCATTTAACCAGCACTTCAGGTGGCTCTGATGAAGATGAATTTTAGAGCACATGTGACAATATAAGGTGCAAACAATAAAACATGATTTTAGAACCAAAAAGCAAACAGAAAAATTATTTTGTGTTCTCTGATACTGCTCTCTGGTTACAGGTTATTAATCAGAAATCACCAGGAGTTTCCCATTGTCTTTACAGATCCTAATGCTCATGAGCTATACCCTTCGTCATCTATTTTATTGACTTTGGTTTTGTTATCAGTGAGAATATTAATTACATTACTTCAGGAAACCATTATCAGCACCCGTAATTTTCTCATCCCTATCTACCTCAATTCAGGAGTGGTCACTAAATGAAATAATAGTTTCATATGGGAGCATAGTACCCTAAATATTTTTTAATATAGGCTGACTGTGTCTGACCAGGAAAGGCTTTGGGTAACAATCTTATCTTCTGCTGTTTAATATACAGAAATATTGGCTTTTTCATCTCTTTGAGTCTCCTGATTTTCAGTAAATTTAGATTACAGGCCACAGATGGAGAGAACCTTGCTTGTACTTTTGCTTGAAAACTGGTAGATTCTTACCTGGGCTTATCTTTTTCTTACAGGATTTTGCTGGAGTAGCAAGGAACTGAAATCTATGTTTTCCCAACCTGTTCCCCTACAGCTAACAAGTTCAAAGGCATTTGTTGTGACTCTTAATTATCACTGGGTATAGCGAGTTCATCAACTATTTTTCCATAGGACAAGTGTCATAGCATAACAGCATATGATCCACCCTTTCTTCTGCCTGCTCTACAAACATCAAGACAATGCCACATATTTTAAACATTTGCTGCTGCAAAACTCGAATTCTAGGTCCTAATTTCTGTACTAGTTAGTGTTCAGGCTATACTACTGAAACAAAAGACTATATTCAGTGGCTTGAATGGCAGAGGAGTTTACCTCACATAAAACAGTATAAAAGTGAATTGTCCAGGGTTGGTGAAAATGATCTGCTCCACGAAAACATTTAGGGATCCAGGTTCCTTTTATTTTGCTCTACCATCTCCACATATTCTGTCCTTGATCATATTATCAGTGTAGACTTGCATCCATATCCACCTTTCAGACAAGAAGAAGATGAATAAGGAATTCAGAGTCGTGATCCAGGTCTTGCTCATTTCATTTCTTTGCATATACCACTGGTCCAGAATGAGTATATGGACCACACCTACACCAAAAAATACTAAGAAATATATCTTGTTGGGTTATCATCTTTTAAGTAAAACTTGGGGGTTCTATTACTAAAGGGAATAAAGGGGAAATAAATGCAAGAGAACAATTAGTACTCAATGCCAAAAAATGGTAGTCGTGATAGATAGTGAGAAAATTGAATGAAAAACTGCTATTTGCTATGCAAATGTTAGGTTTTAAAAAAAATTATACTATTCATATGGCTGAAATACTTTTTCTCAGATCAGATCCATTTTCATTGTGCAATACACTTCTTAAAGAACCTATAGTAGCTTGGTTTTAGCATTTCCCATTCAATCAAATGCAGGGTCTTCTAAGCAGCTTTCTAGCTCTCCAATAATGGATTTGCTAGTTCTCTATCTTCATCTCTGAAATAATTTTATTAAGCTCTAAGTAACATTCACCCATTTCCCGCTTTGTGTTCTTAACCAAAAATTTTTTCTAATATGTCCACTCATTCATCTTTATCATCTTCAAAACCTGATTTAAAATTTGCTTTCAGAAGGTACCTGATTAACCTTGAATAATTTGACATTTCTTACCTTACCACTTTTTACTATGTTAATTTGCACTTAGCTTTAATAATTTTTTCAGATTTCAATTTTACATGCTATCTGCCACCTAGAGTGTAAGCTTTTCAGGAAAAAGGATAAAGTGTTTTTTTTTTCTTTTGAACACATCTATAACATATAGAAATTATGTATGCACTTCTTTTTAAAAATGTCACTCCTATGAGGAAAACAATAAATTTGTGCAAAAATTCACAGTGTTTGGTGATAAGAGTACCCTTCCTAGACCTGTCATTTTACTGGCTGTATGATCTAGGGTAAATAATTTGATTTTTGTATTGCATTGCTGTTATTCTAATGATAAAGTCTAATGTTTCTTTCAGCAGAGAAGTTTCTTAAAGTTAACTTTTGGGACAATGTCATAGTAGTTACTTAATATTGCCATTTAGAATGCTCAGTAATATAATGTTTCTATTTAAAAGTTTATATTATTTGTAAGTCTTTTACATGCATTTGTTTATCATGATATAAGACAGCATTGGTATGAATGTTAACGAATACCACTATCAGTATACTAACTTCTAATGATAATGCACAACTGCTTTCTCTATGCACCTTTAGAACTATATTTTAAAAAGATGATTCACACATTAGTTCTATTAAAGAATAATTTTTAATTTCGCTTTCTTATGAGAAATCATCTGATTAAACAAATAGATCATGAACTATGACATAAATCTCAACAATCTCAGAATTTGTAAAACCAAAAGTGAATCAATTCCACACGTAGTTTATACTGACTAGCACTTTGATGCTGAATAATTAATGTAAAATGATATGTAAAGGTTTATTTGATCTCTAATGTCCCTTTCAGCAATAGCATTCTATGAGTCATACTACAAAAGCAAATGTTTCTTTATATTTCTAAATATTAGTACTATATATTCACATTATAATTTTTTCTGGTAGATTAACTCAAGCCTATCACATAAAGTACTATGCATCTTTTAAATTCAATATCTCTTATGTTTCAGATAAATCTTTTCAAATACATCTTACACATAAAGTTTTGGATTTTAGTGAGCCTTCTAGAAATAATAGAAATCACTAGCCATCCCGGAAATAAGATTAGGTACTTCAGATAGTAGATATTTCATTTTGTTTTGATGTCTTGAATACATAATGGTTCTTTGTATACGATGACATTTGGATAGGGAGATAATAGGAAATATTAATGTTCGTGCATTTTCCTTCTACTTTTCTATAAGGAACACATTCTTAGAAGCCAAATTTGCATGCCCTTTCGTATGTGTTCTCAGAGGTTCTACGTTCTTCCACCAAACTTGTTGGTGGCTGATACTAATAATAAAATTAGGATTTTTTAATACCAGGAATTAATATCTTACACAGAGTGAAACAAAGTAGAAAAAATAAGGGATTCTATTTTAATCGATTTATATCAAGAAACCTGAATCAAATAGTTAAATAATTTCTAAAATACATCCACCAAGCACTAACCTATATTAGAAGTATGGTCCTTCATATGTCCTTTAGTTCTCCAAAAATTCCACATTTTTACTAAGTTAATTGGAATTGGTTTCTGTCATCTGTAATGAGAGAAGAAAGAATATATTTATAACTAATCCAAGAATATTTTTACAACTTTCAAATAGAAGCATAAAAGATAGATGGAGAAGCCTAAAACAAGTAGTGGGCAAACCCAAGGTAGACGAAGATTTCTCAAAACTCCTACCAAGACATGATTTATATTTATTCTAGATTGAATTAAAGAAAGGAGCTTTCACTCTGGGATAGGATATGGGGAACAATCTCTTGGGAACGATAATATTTTAAGGATGCTGCACTTTTAATTTTCATATAGGTGGCTAGCACTGCATGGAGACAGGAATATAAAACTGTTTGACAACAAACCAGACACTATGTTAATACTGATGAAGAAGTTATCAAAGTTCTTTATAATAACTATGATTAAATATTCAAGAAGCTAGGAAAATAAATGGAGAAAGATAAAAAATGGAGAATATCACTGGACAACTTGAATCTGAAAATTTAATCAAATGGAAATTCTATACCTAAACAATATAGTAAATAATATTATTAAAATTACTAAAAGCAAACTATATGCAGGATAAGACTGGACTGGCATAATAAAAGACATATCAATATAAGTGGCATATCTGAAAATCTGGGAAAAATACAAATACATAAAGTAGATTAGGAGTAATGTGGAGAGCTGGACATGCGGCTCATGCCAAGTTCTAGCTGCTCGGGAGGCTGAAGTGGGAGGATTGCTTGATCCTAGGAGCTTGAGGCTGCAGTAAGTTACAATCCCACTACCACTACACTCTGCACTCCAGCCTGAGCGACAGAGTGAGAGACTCTTCTCTCTAAATAAGCAAACAACAACAACAAAAAAAAGTGAAAAATGAGTAATGTGGGAAACAATGAAAACACATATATTTTATGTCATAGTGAAAATAAAAAGAGACAGATAATGGGCTAGAAGTAATATTAAATATCTGAAAATTGTCCAAAATTGTTGAAAGACATGAGCCCACAGATTCATGAAGACCTACAGATTCTCTGCAGTGTGAAAGAAAAATCACCCAAGGCACGTCACAATTATATTGCCAAAAAACCAAAAAGAGAAAACCATTCAAGAAGCCAGACTAAGAAAGAAACTTCCTTTCAAGGGAGAAAAAATAACATCAACTATCAACTGATGATTTGTCAAAGTAGCTGATGAAAGCTAGAACACAGGATAATTGCACTAAATTTTGAAAGAAAATATCAGTTACATTTGAATTCTACTTTCAGTGAAAATAATCATTGAAAGTAAAGATAATGGTAATGTTTATGATTAGGATGTAAGACAGAAAATTGCGAGTAACCATCAATTGCACTCTAACACAGAGGAAAAGCTGGAAAAGTTACACCACCATACTTTTCTCAAATATATCAGAAAGCCAAGGACAAAGAAATCCAAATTAACTAAAAGGTAGACTATGCAACCCCTTTATAGGAGTTAGAAATTACAATTGCTTGCATCCTTGGTAAAGCAGAAGGAAGAAAATAGCCAGAGTACAGGGTAGGGAGAAAACAGTTAAAATTTTAACATTATTTGGTTGAGTCTGGCCTGGTTTAATGCATTGAAATCCCACGGACCTCTAGCCACAGAGCAAGATTACATTAACTGCCATTTATTGTATTTAGGACTTCACTGAGATGTGACATTGGAAGCTATCTCCTTCTCTGTAGAATTTTCTTCATAACCTTATTTTATTTTAGTATATATGTGTGAATTATATTCATAAAATAATAATTCATTAAAAATATCTAGCACTGTCATGAACTTTAAAGTACACTATGTTTTTCTATGCAGGTTGACACATGATTGGCCATCTTAACTTTCATCTGAACTTGGTGTACAAACACAGTTATTCTTTTAGTGATTGAGGTTTTTGAGAGAGATTTTTTAGGCCAGATTTTTCCCCCTAATTGAACCTCTTTTTTTCATTTCGAAAATTAAATACCAGTTTATAGGGAATGCTAAGAAATGGCTTTTTGTATGTTCAAGGCTGACTAAAACATCTGTTTCTTTCATTCTACTTACTTGTCCAATTTTGACTATTGAAATGGAGATGCTTAAATTGGTATAATTCTTTATAAAAAAATCCCTTCCATTTAGATTGAAGTAAGATTTTTCATAATAATTCTTAAAATTCCTTTGTATCCTTTATTCATTTATACATTTACTTGAATCTACAGTGATTTGTTTGAATATATACTATTGTATAAGCCTTTGTTCTAGAGGAGCACTGCTGGGTACATTGCTGTCTCGGGTTTGTAGATAAAATAGTTCCTAAGACTCAGTAGCTGTTGGAATGATGAGCTAAAATGTTCTACAGAGACAGTAGAAAGCTCTATATTTTCTTTTGCTTATTGGATCGTCATCTATTTTATCATTCCAAGGTCCGTTTAAGGTAAAAGCAAATTGTGAATATGCTAAAAAACAATGTTGGACATTGTTAAAAGAAAAATTCGGGGCAAATTAAATTTAACAGGGAGTTAATTGGGCAAAGAACAATTTGAGAATTGGGTAACCTCCAGAAACAGAATAGATTCAAAGGGACTCTGGGGCTGCCACACAGTCAGATAAAGTTAGTGTATAGAAAACGGAAAGTGGCCTACAGAAAATAGAAATGAGATAGAGAATCAGCTGGATTGGTTATAGCGGGGCGTTTGCCACATTTGAACATGATTTGAACAGTTGGCCACCTGTGATTGGCTGAAACTGTGCTGCTGTGATTGATTGCTGAGACTCGACTACTGATTACAGGATTAGGTTACACTCTGTTTACATATCCAGTTAGGTTACAGTTTAGTGTGTATGGAGAAACCTTTAGGCCAGACTTAAAATATGTAAAGAGACAGCTTTAGGCTGATTTTAATTTAATGACATATACAGCTTTGGTATATGAATATCATTTAATTTCAGTACCTATCTGTGAGATAGATATTACCTCTATTTTTGGATTAAGTAAACTTAATCCCATGGTTACATTGAAATCCTAGTTTCTCTGACAGCAAAGCCCATAGCCTTTCTGTTACATTGTGTTTCTACCTTACCTGTTCTAAAGTGACTTATTTCACCCAAGTCTATTAGGTTTATTTTTAGTAATATTAAATAGTTTGTTCACCAAATGAAATGTAATACTTAGATCAAAAATCAAGGAGGATTTATAATAAATATAGACTGTGCTGTGGCAGCCTAAGAGAGGCACTTACCACATATGTCTGCCTCTGAACATTGCCCAAAGTGAAAGTATATCTTACTCTGACATCGTTGTACATAATAATAATAGAGCTAAAAATAAGAGTTGTCGGGGGTCTCCTGAATTGATGGGGAATTAATTCACTTTATATTCTGAAGTAATAGGCACTCGTTTCTCTTAATAACAACTCTTCAGAATTCATTAAATTAGCAGGTCCATAATGATTGACAGACAGTGTTGACTACTGAACACAGCCCTCTTTGTACTACCGTTTGATTTGTTCTCCTGTTTTGTTTCATATCTTTGCCTCAGTGCAAGCTTTATTTCAATATGTCTGTCTTTTGAAGAGGACAAAGAATACTTTTATGACATATATTCTTTCTGCACAAAGAAAAAGTTTAGAGCAGAAACACTAGCAATATTGTCAATATTTTATTAAATATTTGTATTTTTCCCTTTGATTATAGGTTCAGCATTTAGAACCTGTAATCAGAGTCAAATGATGAATTGGCTGTGATGTATTTGGTACACAAATGTCAGTAAGGATGTGTTGGGGGATGCATTTCCCTGTTATTAATTGTGCACTGATTTAGCTTTGGTAGCTGATATTTCAGTTAGCAGGGAAAGAATAGACCACTCAGTTCTAACCTAACAGACACAATCTCATTTCCTTCAACACTGGGATAAGACTTATTAATTTTAATAAAAACCCTTTTGTTCACCTCATGAAATGTTTCTAGTTTCTGTCATTTTTTGAATCCATTTAGATTTGTGATCTTAGGCTTCCTACCTCTGATAATTCATACAAGAACATCTTTCTTACCAGTATCTTTGTTTCATCATTAATGAATAACATCAAATCTGAGAAACATGCATTTACTATGTGTTCGAACATCTATTTGAAAATCTCATCTTTGAAAGTCAAAGGTGGAATATTTTTGCACATCTCAGTCCTCCAGAGGCTCTGTTGTATGTCTCTAGTATGCTGACAAGGGAACATTCTGCCAAGCAAACGTAATTTCCTTTCTTCCAAAATAACTCTAAATGTTTGCATTATTCTTTTCACATTTTCATACTGAGTCACTCCAGAGAAAAGGGATAAAGAGTTAAGGACACTGCTCAATATTATGCCTTATTGCAAAAACTTTTTACTATAATGTTTATACTGTTGAAATAATTGTTGTAATATAACTGTATTTAGAGTAGCATAATGATCATAATTCATATTGCCTGCATTGAAATCTTAGCTTTGCCAGTTAGAGCTGTGTGACCTTGGGCGAGTTAATGAATCCTTCTGTGTCTCAGTATTCTCATCCATAATGCAGATGTCAATTACATTATCTCTGTTGTGGGGATGAAATGTGTGAATAGATATGGAGAGGTATAGAGCTTAGAAGACTCTCTGGCACATATTTAGAGTTCAAGAAATAGTAGCCATTTTTATTATTGTTGTTGATGCTGCTGATCTTGCTTTGTTTGGGAACTAAATATCCACATACCATGGGCTGATAAGAAGAAATCCTTGAAAGTGTATAGAAAACCGTTTGATTCATCTATAAAAAATATTCATCGTTTTAACATAGAGATGAAGTAAATCTTTGCAGATGTTTCTTTTCCACTCTACTTATAAATTTTCCAATGGTGATATAATGCCCATCTTTTCTCTATATATTCCTTTATGCAACTGGGATGTGCACAAGAAAGTATTGGAGCCTCAAGATTTTACTATGTGCATTTCAACAATCTCAAGGACACCTGAGAAAAATTTCAAAATTATATTTTGGCAAATTTCATGATCCTCATTTCATCCAGGATTTCAGGGTCTTGCAGAAGGAAGATTTTCTTCTAGCGATAGAGTATTCTTTCTCCTTGACAAGTTGGGAAAATATATATGTGTGTGTGTGTGTTTCATATTAATGTCTATAATTTTCCATATTTTCTAATTTCAAATTTTTTTGATATTTAATACCGCCCAAAAGCCATATGTCAAATTTAAGTAGCTTTCTCCAGAGTATTCAGTTGTAATGCCAGAAAAAGAGATATATTGCTTAATATGGCTCATGGGGGAAGAGTGGTACCAATTAGTGGACATTTCAATATTGTCTTTTTGACAACAAAATAAAGTATGAAGCTATATAAGCTCTGAGATTTTCGAATATTTGCTAAAGGTGCACAGAGAAGTAAAGGGTAGGAACATACAACTTCTAAACTTCAAAGTTTCCTCTCCCTTTATATATTCAAAAGTCTCTCTTGCACCCAAATATATAGAAAGCTATTTGAATATATTTTGTTTTCCCTCCCATCAAAAGATTTTGTGATATCCTTTGAGAGAACAAACTAATCTCGGTGTTACTTAACCATTGTTGAAAATCACTGGCCTATGGAGATTTAGCTAAAAGGAATACAATTACAGTTATTTATTTATTTATTTATTTATTTAGAGACTCTCACTCTGTTGCCCCAGGTAGGGTACAGTGGCATCATCAATCATCATAGCTCATTGTAACCTCAAACTCCTGGGCTCAAGAAATCCTCCTCCCTCAGCCTCCCAAGTAGCTGTGACTACAAGCAGGTGCGTGCCACCATGCCCCACTAATTTTATAATTTTAGTAGAGAGGGGGTCTCGCTCTTGATTAAGCTTGTCTCAAACTCCTGAGCTCAAGTGATTCTCCCTCCTTGGCCTTCCAGAATGCTAGGATTGAGCTACCATGCCCTGCTAAAAGTTCTTATTTTTAAAATCCCCAAATCAAGAACATCTTCCCACTCACATACTGAAAAATCACAAGAATGGAAAACCAAGCACCACATATACTCACCATCAAATTGGTTTTAACTGATCAAATTGGTTTTAACACTTAAATGCACATATAGTAGTGACATTCATCGGGTGTCAGGCAGATGGGAGTGGGGAGGAGGGGATGTTTATATACAAACCTAATAGGTGCGGTGTGCACCGTCTGGGGGATGCACACGCTTTAAGCTCTGACTTGGGTGGGGCAAAGGCAATATACGTAACCTAAACATTTGTACCCCCATAATATGCTGAAATTTAAAAAAAATTAGAAAAAAGAACATCTCCCCTTTTGTTCTAAGAAGCAACTTTTAGAAATTGGGACAAAATTCTAGCTGGTTTTTAAATTAGTCTTAAAAATGACCCAGGTTACTAACTATACTTTGTTATAACGAATCTGCTCTGTATCTTTCAAATAAAAGCTATTTAGATTCTAGGATTCTAGATGTTCTTCCTATGTGCTTCCACATCACACTTTTTTTTTATTAATTATCTCATTATAATAGTAATTATTTATTTGTATATCTTATTTGGTTCACCTATGAAACTCCAGTACATAACTCAGTAGTTGCTTAATAAATATTTCTTGAATAAATGATAGAATGTCCTCAGAATCAAGTATGCTATTTTACAATCTTCTATTACTGACTTTTTGTACTTATATCATGCTAGTCTATACTATTCGAATACTTCTCATTTATACGTAAGATTATTAGAGTACTTTTAAACATACTTTATAGTCACCTGTACTTAAAAGTAATTTTTCTGCCATTCTGTTGTCCCACCTCATTACCATTTAATTAAAAGCTAGAGTGAATAAAATAAAATGGCACTCAGATGTCCTTACATACCCGGATACAGATGATGAATACATTCAAAGACAAAAGTGATTTGATACAATTACATAAGTAAATATTAATTTCCAGATAAATGCACTTTACAGACAAGCAATGAAATCCAAGAGGGTTGGTTCCACATAGAAAAAGGAACAATAGGTTGTCAATAAGATTTCAAGTGAACAAGAGTTCCTGCCAATTTGAGAGTGATCTAGGAATATAATTTCAGTAGAAGTGCTGGCCAGATGGACCAGTTACGTGGAAAATTACACGGAAACTCTTCCATCAACTTAATGCTTCTCATTAGTGCTTATGTTTTCACACATGTAATAATATTTTAAAAGCAATTGAAGTTTGAATAATTTTTTCAGCAGTTTTATTTATTTGATTGTTCTTACCTTAAACTTTATGCTCTTTGTGTTATAAGTAATGGTTATACAAGCCTCATATCTACCATACAAATAAGTAGTGCTAAAGAATTTAACTTACTTCTGAATAAGAACACATTTTAAGACATCTAAAAGTAGTCTTTTCTGTATATAAAGGTACTCACTTATAGCAAGTACATTTAAATTCATAGAGAAGTTGGTGTGTGTGTGTGTGTTTGTGCATGCACACAAATCTATTCCTATCTAGAAACGGGAAAGATGAAGAAGTGTTTGAGGAAAGTTGCTTTATTCCTGAGGAAACAGTGATGATGTCTTTATAGCTTCCTCTTTTCCCATGTTCTGTAAGGGTAAGCCATATATCTCTACTGTAATGCTTGAAATTTGAAAACTTTGCAAGTAGATAAGATACACTCTTTGTTAAATATGCATGCAAAGATTTTATAACTTTTAAATGGCATGCCTTCTAAGCTGAAGTGTTGTATAAAGAAGGAAAACTATTTAAAAATGGTTCTTTCAAATGATTTCCAGAGCCCACTTGTTAGTCATTTCAAATTTTAAATTTAGTAAGCAAGAGTAAACAGGAATTAATAATTGCAAACTCTTTCTGTCATCACTACTTAATAGGTGCTGTCCTAAGCATTTTGCATAAATTTTCTCATTAACAACCCTAGGAATAGACACTATTATCCTTCACATTTTAAGAGTGTAAGATTAAAAAACTCAAGTAAGTAGCCCAAGGTCACACAGCTAATAAGAGTTGAGCCAGGATTCAAACTTGGGAGGTCAGGCTTCAGAGGTCATATTCTTAGTAAAATTCTGTGTGTAATTTTAAAAAAGAGAAAGCTAGGAGGTATCTTGAGATAAATTATAGAGATCCCAGGTTTCTCATGCCTCAAAAATATAATTAAGGACTTTAGCAGATCTGACTGCAATACTGAACTTGGGGGATATTGAACAATCATCACTAGGTGACAAGGGCTTTTTTGCATGAAGGTTATTGAGTTTATGAGTAAAAATCTCTGAGGCTTTGAGAGACTGAGCTGACACTTTTTATATAATTATAGAAGTCACTTTAGTAACTTCTTACTAATTGGCCAGATAGAAGGAGATAGAAAAGACTAAGATGGGTTGTGTTCAACTTCCTAAGAAATAAGGAATAAGTCTTACCGGCATGTATATGAAGTGCAGCTTGTCTGCTAGCAGTTCGATTGTTATTGTAAAAAAGTGATATAGAGAGATGGCATACAAAGAGTAGAAGGAAGCCACATGAATACCACCACTTGCAGAGCTCTCCAATTGATTGTCATTAGACATTTGTTATTCAGAGAGAGAGACCAATGTCTTTGAGAGAAAGAATGCTGTCTGACTTCAGAAGAATATGTTTTAAGGTAATGACAATTCCTATGTGAGCACTGGGGGAACCTGGAGCCCCTGAGAAGGTTAGTGATACCTACGAAGTCACGACTGAGGATCTCAAAACGAAGTAGTATGAGAATCTCAGGTACATTTCGGATAACTGTCTATGCTTGAAAGCATCACAAAATCAGTTGTACCTCAAGTCACATTTGTCAAGTAAGACTTATTTTGAGTCTCAGATTAGGTAAATCAAAAGATGCATTCTATATGTCAGAGAAGGCCAAAATTCCTAGGTGAAAGAAAAGTCCACCTAGGGCAGCAGTTCTCAATGGGGGGCAATTTTATCCCTGAAAGGCATTTGGCAATGTCTGGAGACATTTTTGATTGTCGCAGGGGAAGGAGATGCTACTGGCATCTAGCGGAGAGAGAACAGAGATGCTGCGAACATCCTACAATGCACAGGACAGCTCCTGGCCGTAAAGAATTATCTGGGACAAAATGCCAACAGTGTCAAAAGGTGAAAACCTCTGTTCTAAGAATAGAGACTTATTTGGAACAATTTCATCCATGAAGCCTTGACGCCTGGAAGTTATCATTTATTGAGAAGGGACAGTAACTATTGGGATTATGAAAGCTGTGCTTCTGGATTTTATGACTACACAAGGCTATTTATCTCTAAGAGGATTGAGCAGGGAGTTTTGGATCATTGGGAATTCTAGCTAGGTTAATTGAACACTGGAGTTTTTATGAGAGCTGAGTACCAAGAATAATCAAAATTCTGAAACTTAATATCAATCACTTTGTGAAAATAAAAGAGTAACTGTAAGCATATAAATGTCATGTAAATTATTCAAAATTATAATAGAAATATATATATCTGGTTCTCTCAAAAATGTATTTTCAATACTCATGAGGTATAAGGTAAATGGCAGAGAGAATGTCAAATAGAGATGTTTTCTTTAAATATTATTTCTTCACATGTGATATAATGAAAATTTAAATATCAAAAATTTCAGTGAATTACATTATCACAAGGCATTCTTGCTTTCTGCTCTCAAAACTGCAAAAGGATGTAATGATAATAATGTTTTTCCCAAAGTTCTTAAAAAAATCACATGATTTTCCCAAAATTAAACAATGCTGATCAAAATGCCTCTAGTGTTTTAATAAAAAATAATGTCCCTTCTTATTTATAGAATGTACTTGCATTTATTTTTAAACTTAGTGGTAATCATAGCAAAGCTCTAATTCTGATTGATATAGTTGATTTCTTAGTAAAATGCCAAACTTTCTTTTTTTCTGAGATTTAAACCTTAAGAAGAATTATTAAGCATCTTTTAATAAATATATGGCAATTAGTACTGTTTGTAGTAGAATACATTTGAAAGTGAAAAGGATCTATAGTAGGTGTTCTGAATTTGAGGTCTAAAGATGGGCTTTTGGGGTCTTTGACTCCTCTAAAATTAAATGAAAAATTATGTATCTGAATGCACTTGCCCTCTCCTACTCCATATGAAAACATTCCATAGTTTTCAAAGGATTATGACAGGGATTTAAACTGCTGCCCTGGAGGAAGGTTAGAAAGGGCTTAGATCAGTCAGAAAAGTCTTGTTCTCTTTATTTTTTATCTGGAAATATAAAATTAAAACTGTCATATTTCCTACTGGGGCAGAGAACACGAAAGGTAAAACATTCTGTCATTATATTCTCATAAGGAATATTCATCTTTCTAAAACCACAAATTTTCACAGTGTTCAGGATTTGTTTTTTAAACCCAAATCAACAAAAACTATGGTCTTAAAATATTTCTAGTTACTGCTACCAAAGAATTGAGGCTAAAGACACACACACACACACACACACACACACACACACACTAACCAAAGTTTAATAATTCTACATGCAAATGAATTAAATTGGACTCCTCTCTTATACCATACACAAAAACCAACTCAAAAGAGATTAAACATAAGACCCAAAACTATAAAACTCCTAGAAGAAAACACAAAGGAAAATGTTCATGACATTGATCTTGGCGATGATTTCATGTATATAACACCAAACTCACAGGCAACAAAACCAAAAATAGCCAATTGGGACCACATTAAACTAAAATGCTTCTACAAATCAAAGGAAACAATCAGTAGAATGAAAAAGCAAGCTATAGAATGGGAGAAAATATTTGCAAACCATGTATGTATCTGATAAGGGATTAATTTCTAAATTATATAAGGGTCTCCTACAACTCAATAGCAAAAACAAAACAAAACAAAAACAGCAACAAAAAAAATAACCCCAAAAGGGCAAAGGACTTGGATAGAAATTTCCCCAAAGAAAACATATAAATAGACTACTGGTATATGAAAAGGTGTTCAACATCACTAATCAACAGGGAAATTTAAATTAAAACCACAATGGGATATCACCTCAAACCTGTTAGGATGGCTGTTATCAACAAAGCAGAACAAAACACAAATACAAGTATTGATGAAGTTGTGGAGAAATTAGATAGTCCCACATTTTTGTTGGAGATGTAAAATAATGTAGCCAAAAAAATAGGATTCCTCAAAAAAAAAAAAAAAAAAGGATTACCATATGATTTCGCAATTTCACTTCTGGGTATATATCCAAAAGAATTGATATTAGTATCTTAAAGAGCTATCTGCACCCCCATGTTCATTGCAGCGTTATTCACAGTTGCTAAGAGATATGGAAACAATCCAAATATTCATTGACAGATGAATGGATAAAGAAAATGTGGTATACCTATACACTGGAATATTATTCAGCCTTAAAAAAGAAGAAAATCCAACTGTTTGTAACAGCATGGATAGACCTTTGGGGACATTATGCTAAGTGAAATAAGTCAGTCATGAAAGGGAAAATACTGCATGATTCCATTTGTATGTCAAACTTATATGTTTATAGTTAAATTTACAAAAGCAGAAGATAGAATAGTGGTTGCTTCCCCCCCAGGAGATGGGGGGAAGGGGTGTGAGAATTTGTTGTTGTTCATGGGCATAAAGTTACAGTTAACCAAGATAAATAATTTCTAGAGATCTGCTGTATAACATAGTGCCTATAGTTAAACATACAGTATCATGCACTTAAAAATTAGTTAAGGGAGTTGATCTTATGTCAAGTGTTCTAACCACCATGTGCACATGCGCACACACACGTACACATACACAAAGAAAAGGGACACGAGGAAATTTTGGGAAGTGATAGATGTGTTTATTATCTTGATTGTGGTGATGATATAACATGTGTATGCATACGTCCAAACTCATCAACTTGTATACATTAAATACATGCTGCTATTTGAATGTATGTTGTACCTCAGTAAAGCTATAAAAAATCCAATTTTAAAACCAAAATAGTATAAAACAAACTTTTTAGGTACAAACGATGGCAATCTAAACACTGTAGTTGTAATCACTTGCAATTAACCTATTGTAGTTTCTATCTCTGTAGCAAATAAATGTATATTGATGTTATGATTTTTTTTTGTTTTTATTTGATAATATTGAACTTATTCTCTTTAAATCTTCCTCATAACACTCTGTTTGGATTTCTATTATGTTAATCATGTCATTCCATGTTACATTATGCTTAGATGAAAGCATATCTCTTCATTTTATATGAGATTTAACCTCTGGGAGTCAGATATGTTTTGTTGTTCATGTGTTTTCTTTTCTGTCAGAGAACTTTTCAAAATGCAAGTGCTCAAAACTGTTGAATTTGTATACTATACTAGCACTTCAAATTTGGTCAAAATGTTTCCTTGACAAACAACATAGAACAAAAAATAAAATTTGTTAGATATTAAAAAAAGTTTACTCTGCTCACAGGGTAAATTCATATTCCAATTTAGAGAAATAATTCAGGTCTTTAAATATGCGGTCTAGTAATGCACAGAAAGAAGATGTTGAGTTTCAAATTAAGGATTCCTTCCATTTGGTTAGAGTTCATCTCAAACATGAAGATACATAGAAAAAGGAAACATTGTGACAAATATCAGGTTTAAAATGGCATAAATTACTTTGTTACTTGAAAACTTTTACTTCATCTGATCCAGACCGGCTGTATTTGGAAAAGTGATCGATTCTATTCCAGTTTGCTTTTTTCTTGCCTCTGCTCCTCTCTTTACAGTGGTAATTGTGGGCTGCAAACACAAGAGTCAAAATATGCAGGTATTGCGGACCAGTGAGTAAATTAAGGACAGGCCCACTGAGACGATTTTGCTTTCACATAACATACAGTTTTTAATTGTAATCTATAAAATTGAGACTGCAAAACTGAAAAAAAAAATCTCAGTGTAAATTTATTTTTCTATATGTAAACCTTTACTGATGAAAACAAAGATTCACCATTCAAAGTGTCAGTGAGCCAACTGCAGATTTACAGAACATTCTCAACTTGACTACAGAGAACTAAATCAAAAACAAACTTATATAATTCTTCAGTAACTATTCTACAGCTTTCCCAGATGCTGTAGCTTATTAACAGGTGTTACATTACCCTAGCCAGCTGTCAATACCTGCCATCACCACGGTGGATGAAAAATATATACAGAAATACAACAAATATATTCCCCTGATATCCTTCTCCATTACATTTTCAAAGTAGGTAATGTCAACTTTGTTTACCTATCATCTTCATTCTGATTCATTATTCAAAGCAAAGATGTTCAAAATTCACATTTTTTTAAAGTTTATTTTTTCAATCTTTGTTATCATTGATAAAAACTAACAAAATGCAGTTTAAGATAGTTAGAAATATGTTCATTGCTATGCAAACACAAATTTTAATGAGTTTTTCCACAAGTTAAATTATGGGGAAAAGTACCATGAAATTGCATTTATTTTCACAGTGTGGTTTCCTCTTTTTAGCTATATACTTTTCTTTGATCCCTGTGTCCTTTAGAAGACCATAAGTCAACTATACTTCTTGCTTTTCTCTTTTGTGAATTCTCTATACAGAATATCTTTGCCATAGATATACTAAGAAATAATTAAATTTAGAACTCTAATATGTTCTTTGCTCCTCAAGTAAGTCATGTGTACCTTTCCAAATTCCTTACTTGACAGTTAATGCACATGTTTTTATTCCTACTCAGCTGATCAAATTTTCCCCCAACCATATCTTTAAATTCATGTCTCCCACCTGAATAGACTTGAAAGTGATTCTTGGAAGTGGTGACTTCATATCAAAGTCAATTTCTTTACAAAAATTCTGGCTCATGAGAGTCAAGTTCTGTGTGACTGGTCACTCACACAGCACAGAGGTTCGACAATAAAACCTGAATAGAATACATCCCAGGGAACAACCTTCTCAACAAATAAGCCAGTCTACTTCCAAGGTCAAGTGTTTTTCAGAATCAGACCTTTTCTCTGAGGGGCTTTATTATATCAGACAGTTTCCAAAGAGAATAAAAATAGTCTTTTAAGTATTTTGAGCTGTATCTCATTCTCCCTCCATCTGATAATCAGATATTAGAGATTTATGTAATCATATGTCTGGAAGGGATTTAAAACTACTTTTTCCTTTTTGTTGTATTTTTTCACAGGTGCTTGAAAAATAAGTAGTCTCTCAAATGATAATTTATGTCCTTTCTAGGTTAAAAAAAAAAGAAAGAAATCCATAATACAT
>CAUYRT010008094.1:0-13145 GCA_963574885.1 Lepilemur ruficaudatus
AGTAGATTTTTAAATGTAACAAGATAAGTCAACTTGAGTGGTAATATATTTTGGGAAATCAGCTCACTATAAATTGTGACTGTAAACATTATATTGTAAATGCTTTGTAGTTTTCCCCCAATAAAAAAGAAAAAAAAAAAGTAAAAGAAAAAAAAAAAAAAAAAACTCTGCATGGTGTCTTTTGTCACTTCTTATATCTACAATAACATAGGGTCTATAAGATCATATGGGCCAAGCAGTAGAACCACTTATATTGCAATGTGCTCCTGATGCAGAACGCTTTCCTGCTCTGGGCTTCATTCAACATGGGGACCATTTTACGTCACTCAATATATGGGCTGGAACATTATTGCCAGATATGAGTTATGCTTTGTCCAGGATCTAAAAGGGCTTCCCACGGATCATGCTTTCTTGTTTGTGGAGGAATATGTGAGATACAATAATATGCCCTGTACATTGAAGAGATGTGCTGGCATATCCCAGACCACTGTGTCCCTAAAATGTTTACAAACGTGGTGGACCCCTCTTTTCAGAGTGCAAGCACCTTCCCAGGACTTTCAAAGTACTTGCCACTTCTCACTGGTCTTGTTAGAGAGAGATAATCAACACGTTTGAAAATTGTGATGTTCTGCAAGATGACCAGACAGTTCAGGTGTCTTCAGAATATATTACATCAGAGGGCAAGAGTGTTAATACAGACTTGGAAAAAGACTGTAAGCATATATTGTTATCTATCCCTAGTAAATGCAAACTGTTCATGATCCTCTCTTCCAATAGAAACAGAAAGGAATACATTTGCCAGATCAATTATTGCTTACCATGTACTTGTGGCTGTGTTAATCTGTTCTAGCAGAGATACACATGGCATAGTAGCTGCCATCAGGGCTATCAAATGTTTGAGTGTACAGTAGTCCACTAGTCCAGAACATGTTTATATTTTGCAAGAATCAGATGAGTGAGTTAAATGAATATATGATAGGGACCACCAATCCTGCATTCTTTAAATACTACTACCCTTGGAATATAAGACTTTTTAGTTACTATTTTGGGTGAGCATTGAAGTAATTTCAAAAGTTTCCACTTGGCTTTCCCCAATGATAGCTCTTAACCCTACAGGCCAAGGAACCAATGTGGATTTCTGCCAACTACCAACATTATTGATTCTAATTGTATATTTCACATTACGTACTCAATGGATTAACTGTGAGACAGACCTGGGCCAGGACTCCATATACTACCTGGTCATTGCTAAGCAGGTGCACTGTATACTAGTATCAATCCCAGAGAGGACTCTAAATACCTTGCCTGCTGCACCTTGAGTTGTGCCAATTTCTATCACTTGCACAAGTCTGGTGAGACAGAACACTAGCATATGACAAGTTACACGAAGCAGGTTTATTACTGATAAGCATTAAGGGAGAACAGAAGCCGAGAATTCATGGCAAGCTGGTCCCTCAAGGTGAGAGACCTTTAGAGAAAGCTGCACAAGATGGTTGGAATCTCATCCCCATGTGACTCACTTGTACCACAGCTAACAGACCCTGGAGAGCAGTGTAACCTGGGTTTTATACCCTGGTGTAACATAACTTATTGGGTTAAAGCACTGTGAGAGATCTTGCCCTAGCAGGGACAGGAACAGAGTCCAGGATGTTCTTGTTACTTCATCCTTATTTCAGGACATTGCATTTCAAGCACATATGGCAGTTATTCTGGAGAACTATGTAAGTAAGAAAGAGGGATGAACTGGGAAAGTCCAAAGCCACTGGCAGAACTGTTCCTGCAGGCATTATATGTCTCATATTTAACAGAGGTTCATGTTGATAGTTTGAGTTCCTTGGAGCCAATATCAACTTTGATGCTATGTCCAGTAAGCCTTCTAATGTTTGTATATTTATTTAGCCCAGGGAAAAGTTACTTAAGTAAAATGGCTATAGGTCTAATTGGGAAAGCACTGGAGGAATAATTATTGTATACACTTGTCACGGTTTGGAAGAGTCCTTTTTCCTGGGGACCAGGTCTCCACTTCAGTTCAAGAGTTATAGTTCTAAAACCTGGCTATCTGGAAACTGAATAAGGGATAGTGTCTTACATTGGATAACTTCCCTCAGTATCTTGATAATCCATCCTTGATTTCTTTTGATTGTACCAATTTAACAGAACCCTCATCAGCTTCCCATCTATTTGACTTTTGGGATGCTGTGTTATGATAATCATCTCTATAAACGTCTGCAGGTTAGACTTCCCTGGCTGCCACTGTCTTTTCCTCCTAATAATTGCATCCATCTGAATTCTCATAGTTACACAATTCAAACTGTTGTGTTTTTTCATTTTTTAAAATTAAAAAACAATACAATATTTGAGAAAGGATCCTTCCCAGTTTGTAATATATTTAAACAATGATAATAATATATATTTTAATACATAGTTCATGTGTCTTTCAAGTTTTCTAAGGAGGTGTATGTACACATGAGCAGTGGTAGAATAGTAAGCATCTATTATAAAGCCAGAAACTCCTGTTTAGACTTTAGCTGAATTTCTTAACAGCTAAATTGATAAGGACAAATTAATGCAGTTCAACCTCAATTTTCTTGTCTGTGAAATGGAAATACAACATATTCCTATTAGGATTGTTGAGAGAATTAAGTGAGGGAACATATCTAAAACTCAGCCTTTTCTAGGTTCTTTGTAAATATTGTTTTCATTCCATTATTTCTTGTCTTTTGTAAATGTGGAAACTGAAGTGAAGTGAATGGTCCTTACAAGGTAAAATATAAGTCATTAATTAAATTAGACTGAAATTCATATTTCCTAACTCATTTTGAGCTAAAATTTTCTTATTGGACAATCATTTATGAAAGAAAAAAGTCATTAGTCATTTATTGGTTTTGCTCTGAAGCTGTCACATAGATGCTAGTCTTAACCTTCATATATGTCTTATAAAGCTTATATACTTTTCCCTCTTTACACATCATTATTTTTCCCATGGACTTGCCATTTTTATATTGCAGTGACCTTTTAATACATTTACTCCCTGATTTTATCTAGAAAATTATGTGTTGTGAAGATTCACACTATTAAGCAAAACTTATCTGCTCTGTGAAAAAATTAAGCAATAAACTCTAATATATAAATGTCACCCAAATCAATTTATAATCTTCTCTGGAAAAACTAAATTTTCAATTTTCTACATCAGTATGCTCCTCTCTTGCCTGCCAGGCATTGTTTTAGATAAGAACAATTTTTGTCCTAAAATAAATTAGAAAGATACAGGAGGAATAATATCAGCTCTTTGCTGTCTGGATTCTGTGCCTTGTGTTAGGGATTCTATAAATATCTGATTGAATTTTAAATTTTAACACAATATTACATTTTTTAAAATGGTAATAAAAATGGTAATAAAAACAACACATTAATTCAAATTATTATAATTAAAATTATAACACATTATATCCTATCAAATTTTGTGTTGATATATTAACCCATCTTTTTATAGCTGTTTATTATTATAACATTTTATTGTTTATTATTGTGACCGATTTGATTACAATTTTTAGATTTTCAGTATTTTTTAATAGAAAGAAAATGAGGGAGAAAGAAAGGAAGGGAAAAAGAAGGAAGAAGAGAATGAAGAATAAGAATGCAGGGATGGAGGAAAGGAAGGAGGAAGGAAGAGAGGGGAAAGAAGGAAGGCAAGAGAAAGCAAAATAGAATGATTATGTATAATAGGGTATGGGATAGTCCCTTAACAGAAAACAGAAAAACTCCAACCAGAGGAAGTGGAAATGAATGCTGACCACGGAAACATCACATATACCTACTATATATGAGTAACAGAAAAAAAAAAAAAGACTTGGGACCATCAGCATGGCTCACAGACATTCACTTTGGTCATCAATAAACCAGGACATTAAGAAACATTGGGAAAGATAATACATTTTGAGCAGTAGGGAAAGGAACAGTTGCATCCAATGTAAGAGGCTCTGTTAGGGAACACAGTGCTGAGGTCACATTACAGACCAAATGGAAGGAGGTGGTGGAGTTTGGTGCATCACAGAAGGTTGGTGCCAGAGAAAGACATTAAAGCAAAAACTACACAGATGTGCCTTCACTTGCTAGGCCTGGAATAATTTTTCATTTATCAAGGAAGAAACTAAATAAAACCTACCTATGAAAATATTTAGCTTCTGATGTGACTTTTATGTTATCATCTTTTTAAATCGGTGAAAGAGAAGATCACAATGTTTCACTCTTTAAGGAAATACCTCATCACCAAAGAAACACCTCACACTGTCTACTAGAGGTAATAGAACATCTCAAGAAAGTACATAAGATCACAATCCAATATCCATGATGAAGTTCAGGAAATCTTATATTTGAATTTATGGCCACTTTTCAAAATCTTTTGCTTTGTGTTATCATCATAATCATTATATATTCATTGCCTATGGGGAAATTTTAAATATCAGAAGTTAATCTAGAATCCTATCTCTTAAGAATTCTAAATATATGATTGATCATATTTAGCAACAAATAAGGATACAGTTCCATAAGAATATAGTGTTGCTTTCAAAATAATTTAATCCAATCCATTCAGATGAGTACATAGAGACCCTGAGAGATTAAATGACTTGGCCAAGGTCATCCAAACAGCCTATGTCAGAGTTAGAAGATGAACCCACCCCTTGTCTCACAGTTTAATGTCTCTCATACATAAGTTACCCATCTAAATGTTTCGAGTCCCTTTACACACACACACATCAGGAACAAAGGAACTATCAACACAGAAACAGGAAGGACGGGAAACTATTTATTTTAAATGATACAATTATAATTATTCCTATGTAAGCATATGACCACGAGCACATCAAGCTCATATACACTGATAGCTATAAAAACAGACAGTGCTAATAGGAACTGGCATTAGATTATATGATATACTCATTCCAAAATCTTTATGGCTAGTATTAAGGACTGACAAATCAAGAAGATTGTCTAGACATGGTGTACCTTATTTTCATCACAAATTCCAATGAAATCTCATGATTACATCATGGACAATGTGGGAAAGGTGCTAGCAGGAAGAATAACACATCCAGGTAACCTACATACAGACAAAGCAGCCAGATCCCCGAATCACTGGGCCCATCTCAATCTGGAGGACTGAGATATGTTCACTCAAGTTCATTCATCAGTGTTGCATACCCTTTAAATAGTTTTTAAAAGACAATTTACCATAGCTTCAAGAACAATTATAGGGGAGATATTTGCCAGTAACAAGGTCTGGGATTTTACCCTACATGCAAGCTAACCAGTTAGCTTGCACATTTTCATGTATGCTGGCAGAAGACACAATATTTCTGGGTCAGAGAAAAAATTCTTTATTACTCACAGAACAGCAGGCGGCATGAGCTTCACACTTATATCTGTTCCTCTTGTCCTTCAAGTCCCACAGAACTGATGCGGAATAGTCCCAGTGGATGCCACTGCATACACAGTGGGTCTGTGTCACAGCTGAGGAACCCTGAGCTTAAGAAACCTGAGTCCTTCACAGGGGACTACTGACAAACCTGCCAATCTCTGTTCCAAGGGAGACATTACCTTTACAATCCTCCAGAGCTAACAAATCCATCTTCTAACCAAGGTCTGGACACTATCTCTATCACCCAAGGCTGTTTACTCACACACACATTATTGAAAACAGAGGCCAGAACAAAAGCTCTCAGTGCCTCTACTCAAAAGCTGTAAACTAAAAATAAAATCCTAAGACTCATGCTGACTGAATAAACTCCCTCTTGGCCAAGAGGACCCCAGAAAAACCATAAAACTGAGTTCTCAGTCATGATGGAAATGAAGGTCACATAATACTTCATTATATACTCTCCCTTTTGGAGTTTAGACAAACCAGCTTAACGTTAAAATAGAGATCAGAAGACTGACAAAACAGACACTTTGTGGCAATAGATGCTAAATTACAAATAGGACCTAAGGCCATGCAAGGCAAAGTTTAAGTCACACCTGCAGCCCATCAATTTGCTTAATAGTTCACTTTGAGTGGGTGTATTGTGGCTTATCTATGGTTAGCAGGCTTCTTTATCTTAAATTAAAACATTCCTTTCTACTGATTCCAGATTTTAGAGAAAGCTTTATTTCTTTAACCAATTACAAATCAAAGCATCCCTTAGCCTATCTATAACCTGTAAGCCCCCTCTTTAAGGTGTCCCATCTTTTGGGGCCAAACTAATGTATACCTACCATGTATTGATTTATGATTTTACCTACAATTCCTGTCTTCCTGAAATGTATAAAACCAAACTGTAACCAGACTGCCTCACGTGCACTTCCTCAGGAACTCTTGAGATTGTGTAGCCCTGGAACATGATCACTCTTGCTGGCTTAGAACAAACCTTTTTAAATTATTTTACAGAATTTGAATAATTCTGTTAACAAAGCCATACAGAGATGTTAGAGATCCATGGGAAATTGTTTCCAAACAGGTGGCTGTGCCATCCATCAGTCATTCATGAATGCGCACAGATTGCTCCAAACAAACTTTCCCCTAATTATACATAATAAACTTTGCTGGGGCACAGGATGGGATTTGACACCTGGCACTTGCTCTCAGGGGGAGGCATCTAAAAACTGGAAACCTTAAATTCTACATGTTATCTCACAAGCCCTCACAAAATCCCTCACAAAACATCAAATGACTGTGCCCCTCATTTCTACAAATTCCTCATCCTACACTGATAAGAAGAGGAACAGGAAGAAAAGAATAACATTTTATAATATAATAATTTTATAGTACAGTGCTTTTATGGACTGACTTCCAGGAATTTTTCTGCCTTCCAAGATAAAGCTAGGGGAAGGGGCGGCCGGGGTGGGTGGGTGAAGCATTATGGATGAATAGAAACCTCCAGCAATCCTCCCTCTGCGCAAACACCAAATTCAACAACTATCCACACAAGCAAACACCTTCAGAAGAACCAAAAATCAGGTGAACAATCATACTACGTGGCTTTTTAACATTATATCAAGGAAAGAGGCACTGAAGAGGGCAGAAAAGACAACCCTGCATTGCCTACACCACCCCTCCCCCATCCCTGGCAGTGCCTTGTCAGCACACCCCGTGTAGAGAGAGTCTGTGTTCCCTGGGGGAGGGAGAGTGAAGTGATTGTGAGACTTTACATGGAAATTCAGGGCTGCCCTCGCACAGGCGAACACAGCACAGGGCAGAATTCTGCTGGTGCCCACGGAGGGAGCATTTAGACAAGCCTGGCCAGAGAGAAATCCTCCATCCTGAAAACCAAGTTTCAACTAGCCCCATTACCTGCTGACAAAAAGTACCCTGGGTGCTGGACTAACTAAATACGTAAGGCAGTCAGGCCACAAAGCCTGCAGTCCTTGGGCAATTCCTGCAGTTTTGCTGGCTCAGAGTCAGTGGACTTGGAGTGCACATGACCCAGTTAGACACCAGTGGTGGCAGCCAAGCCAGTACCTGTGTCACCTCTCCCCGCAACGATAGACAGTGCAGCTCAGGGAGTCTTCTTCCACTTGGGGAAAGAAAAGGGTAAATTGCACAGGACTTTATTTTGCAACTGGGGTACCAGCTCAACCACAGTAAAACAAAGCACCAAGGAGACTCCTGAAGCCCCTGATTCTAAGTCTTAGTTCCTGGAAAACATATCTGGACCCACCCTGGGCCAGAAGAAAACATGCTTCCCTGAAGGGAAGGACTCAGTCCTGGCAGGATTTACCCCTGGTGACTAGAGCACTCTTGGGCTTTGATACATGAGAGGTAGCCAGACAACAGTCACCATTGGCTTTGGGAGAGACTGTGCTGAATTCAGGTGTGACCTGGCACTCTTGGCCACTAGGGAGTACCCACGTCACTCTTCCTACAACTCCACTAGCCCAGCAAAAAAAGTGAGGAAAGAGAATCAGAATCTTTGCTTGGCAATCCAGGGAATTCTCTCGTATCTTACTCAAGTCCACCAAGGTGGTACCACCAGGAGTATGGAAGAGTCATTCTTGGGCTTGGGGCAACACCAGTGCTAATACAGCTGCAGTGACCAAACACTTAGAACACAATATTCAGTTCCCTTTGGAACCTGGAAAGCCTTCTCAAGAATGACAGGTTCAAATAAGCCCAGACTGCAAAGATGAAAATAAATGCCTAACTCTTCAATGTCCGGATATCAGCAAACATCCACGAGCATCAAGAACACCCAGGAAAACATGACCTCACCAAACAAACTAAATAAGGAACCAGTGACCAATCCTAGAAAGATGCAGATACGTCACCTTTCAGACAAAGAATTCAAAATAGCTGTCCTGAAGAAACTAAATGAGCTAGTCTCCTGGATTTGGAGAAAGGGGACTCCTTGTACACTGTTGGTGGCAATGTAAATTAGTGCATCCAACATGGAGAACAGTATGCAGATTCCTTAAAGCTAAAAACAGAGCTACCATGTGACCCAGCAATCTCACTGCTGGGTATATATCCAAAGGAGGGGAAATCAGTATATTGAAAAGATACCTGGCACTTCCATGTTTATTGCAGCACTGTTCACTTCACAATAGCCAAGATTTGGAATTAACCTAAATGACCATCAACAGATGAACAGATGAAGAAATTGTGGTACACATACACAACAGAATATTATATAGCCACAAAAATGAAATACTGCGATTAGTAACAACATGGGTGGAACTGGGGAACATTACTGTAAGTGAAATAAGCCAAGCACAGAAAGACAAATCTCGCATGTTCTCACTCATATATGGGAGCTAAATATTAAAAACAACTGATCTCATGGAGATAGAGAGTAGAATGATGGTTACCTGGAAGGGTAGTGGGGAGGGGGAATAAAGTGGGGATGGTTAATGGCTGAAAAAATATAGTTAGATAGAATAACCAAATTCTATTTGATAGCACAACAAAGTGGCTATAATCAACAATAGGTTAGGGTATACTTTAAAATAACTAAAAGAGTGGAATTGGAATGTTCCTATCACAAAGAAATGATAAATGCCTGCGGTGATGTATAGCCCCCAAAATAAACAAAACAAAAATAAAGATGAAGCTAGGATGTGTTACACGGGCTCACACATCAGGCAACTTTCTGGAGCAAGGAGGGATGCAATCCCAATTCCCTGCATGAGAAGTCTAGGGACATAGGGTCTGAGGCCTTGATGTCAAATAACCATCACATCAGCCACTGTCACTGGATTGAACCTTGGGTTTACCCATTTAGAGCTTACCTGTGCAAGGAAGTGGTAGAGGCAGCAACATAATCAGCACAGAGCCTCCCCCAAATTGCTGGAAATTCAGCCCCCATCCCCATCAAAAACAGTCAGAGTGCCTTGGTAAGATGTTTCACAAATTCACAGAACATTTATATATACCTACCTTAAGAAGAAAATTATAAATGGGAACAAAACATTTCACCTTATATTTTCCCCTACAAACCAGCCACAAAACAAAGAACAATTATGTAACATTCCAATCTAAGTTAGAAGGAAATTCAGAGTTGGAAATATCTCTTAACTATCCTTATGATAGTAGTTTATAAAGCAGTATACAACCTATTTTCTGATTTCTGGTTCAAGGGTTAAAATTCTTAACTATTAATATTTGCCCTCTGCCTAAGGAGCTATTAGCATGTTTAAGACTCTGTCACTTTCCTACTTAATTATAGAGAATTCACATGCAAAAAAGGCCACTTAATCCCTGATGGTATTTTTAACTCTTAAAACCTCAGTCTTTATCATTATAATGTATTAACAAAGTATTTTAACAGAGTATAACATCAAACAAAGAATTAGCTGAAAGTTCTTTGCCTTCTTCCCTTTGTCACCATCCTCAGCAAGGGAAAGCTTAAAATTTTCCTCTTAACATAAAGGATATACAGGGATATTGAGTCATTGTCAAGTCAAGTCAAAAATGAAACTCTCAAAAAGAGATACTTCTGCACCAATTGGTGTCAGTCTTTCATTTAAATTACTCTGACATTTTAGTTGCAAGCTAAGTAGTTTCTGATTTGATCAATTTCTAGAAGATTTTAGTTTAAATAGCAAGCAGGGCATTTCAAGATTTTTTCCTTTTATGGATGCATACTTTGACTTTATATTTGTGCATGCAGGCTTCAGAATGACAGTGGCCTATTTGCAAAAGATGAATGTTCTTCATAAATCTATTAATCTTACTTATAATCTGTTTTACACATGAAGATGGAATATATATTAGAATTGCTAGAGAGACTAGAGCTAAGCATTCATTCAACTTCAAGTTATGAACTTTCTGAATTTATGCGAATTATTTGAAGTCTACAATCCTACTCATTTGAAATTATTTGTCTTTGCAAATAAGTATTAACTCTTTTCCATGCTTTATATTACCAATATGTCTAATAAGACAGAAGTTGAGAAAATTGGGAATGAGGTAAGTTGCCAAATGATAACGTATTCAGGAATAGATTATTGAACTGAAACAGATTTCCTGTGTGGTTCTGAGCAATTCCTTTGTTCATTGCTCCCACCTACCAACATAAACTAAGCTATCAAATTGGATTTGGGCATGTGGCTGGGATTTACCAACGTTGTGTTGCCAACCCTAGTTCTGAATATGTCATGCACCTGGGCAAATTGATGTTCTTCTTTTTGTGTGCGAAAAAGATAGGGAAATCTCTACCCAGGGGTAGAGAGTCCTTTAGAGTAGCAATTAATGGACTCCTTGAAGTCTGTGGAAGAAATCCTGCTTTATGGATACTCAAAATTTACTGAAATGTCAACCTACTTTCCGAAAGGCATAATCATGAGATAAACTCAAATTAAACTCAAATTCCAAATGCAATGACAAATAACCTACTTGGAAATCTCTTATGTAATAAACAGGTGTTTTGTTATGTTTTGTTTCATTTTCTTTTGCTTGTTTCTTCTCTTTTTTGTTTGAATGTGTAACTCTAATGGTCAAATCAGTTTCAACTGGAATAGAGGTTTGTTTACTTCACTTAGCAGAAATCAATGCAAATGACATTAGCTGCATTTTCTGTGCCAATAGACAAGTTTACAACTTATAATATCTGTCCTATATTATTTATATTATTACTTTTCTGAATATTAATTTGATATCACTTCAATTAAAAGGTAAGAAACATGGTGTGCCATTTATCCACATAAACATTAGCTTAACAAACCTTTTTGAGAGACAAAATTCAACACCCTTTTATGATAAGAACGCTTAACAAAATAGGAATAGATGCGGCTTACCTAAAAATGATACAAGCCATATATGACAAACCCACAGCCAACATCATACTGAACGGGGAAAAACTGAAAGCATTCTCACTTAGAACCAGAACCAGACAAGGCTGCCCACTATTTCCACTTCTTTTCAACATAGTGCTCGGAGTCCTTGATAGAGTAATTAGACAAGAGAGTGGTATTAAGGGCATCCAAATGAGGGCAGAAGAGATCAAACTCTCACTCTTTGCTGATGATATGATAATATATCTAGAAAACCCCAAGGATTCAACCAACAGACTCCTGGAATTAATAAATGAATTCAGTAAAGTCTTAGGATACAAAATCAATACACACAAATCGGAGGCATTCATATACACCATGCACACACGGTGAAGGCACCCTTAGTGAGCGAAGAACCAGGACACCAGACTGATGATTCTGAAGTTCTGGGCTCACATGCCTGTGTTGAGTTATTGTTCATTCTAGAAGTACATATGCATATAAAAATGGGAAGAGATGATGAAATAAATGTAAACAAAACCAAAAAATAATGAACAAACATGATTGAGAATCACAGGGTCTATGGGGTGGTGCAACTGGGGATAGTGGAGAGGTTTCATTTTATCACATAGCCAGTGGGGAAGCATGTGAAATGGCATCAAGGACCAAATCAAAGACTCAATGCCCTTCACAATAGCAACAAAGAAAATAAAGTACCTAGGAATATATTTAACAAAGGAGGAAAAATACCTCTACAGGGAGAACTATGAAACGCTGAGGAAGGAAATAGCAGAGGACATAAACAGATGGAAAACCATACCATGCTCGTAGGTCAGCAGAATCAACATTGTTAAAATTCCTATACTACCCAAAGTGAGCTACAGATTCAATGCAATCCCTATTAAAATACCAACATCATTTTTCACAGATATAGAAAAAATAATTTTACACTTCATATGGAACCAGAGAAGACCCCGTATAGCAAAAGCAATCCTAGGCAATAAGAACAAAAAGGGAGGCATAAATTTGCCAGACTTCAAACTATACTACAAAGCTATAGTAATTAAAATAGCTTGGGGCTGGCACAAGAACAGGGACATTAACCAATGGAACAGAACTGAGAGCCCAGATATAAAACCATCCTCATATAGCCATCTAATCTTTGACAAAGCAGACAAAAACATACACTGGGCAAAGAATCCTTATTCAATAAATGGTGCTGGGAAAACTAGATAGCCACATGTAGAAGACTGAAACAGGATCCACACCTCTCACCTCTCACAAAAATCAACTCGTGGTGGGTAACAGACCTAAGGTGTGAAAGTATTAGAATTCTAGAAGAGAATGTTGGAAAAACTCTTCTAGACATGGGCCTAGGCAAAGAATTTATGAAGAAGACCCCAAAGGCAATCACAGCGACAACAAAAAATAAATGGGACCTGATCAAATTAAAAAGCTTCTGCACAGCCAAAGAAACTGTCATAGGGCAAAAAGACATCCTACAGAATGAGAGAAAATCTTCACATGCTACACATCTGATAAAGGGCTGATACTAGAATCTATTTAGAACTCAGGAAAATCAGCAAGAAAAAAATCAAACAACCCTATCAAAAAGTGGGCAAAGGAGCCGGGCGCAGTGGCTCACGCCTGTAATCCTAGCTCTCTGGGAGGCTGAGGCGGGCGGATCGCTCAAGGTCAGGATTTCGAAACCAGCCTGAGCAAGAGTGAGACCCCGTCTCTACTATAAATAGAAAGAAAGAAATTAATTGGCCAACTAAAGATATATATAGAAAAAATCAGCCGGGCATGGTGGCACATGCCTGTAGTCCCAGCTACTTGGGAGGCCGAGGCAGAAGGATTGCTTGAGCCCAGGAGTTTGAGGTTGCTGTGAGCTAAGCTGA
>CAUYRT010008095.1:0-44264 GCA_963574885.1 Lepilemur ruficaudatus
TAGCTGGGACTACAGGCATGTGCCACCATGCCCGGCTAATTTTTTCTATATATTTTTTTGAGTTGGCCAATTAATTTCTTTCTATTTATAGTAGAGACGAGGTCTCACTCTTGCTCAGGCTGGTTTTGAACTCCTGACCTCGAGCGATCCACCTGCCTCGGCCTCCCAGAGTGCTAGAATTATAGGCGTGAGCCATCGTGCCGGATGAAAATTAATTTTTTTTAAAAATAGAAAAAGCTCTGTCAAAGTAGTCCAGAGAGTACATACATAGTGCTCCAACTGTATCTATGTACAACCAACACTCCATTTGGTTTTTGACTGTAACAAGATAAGTCAACTCGAGTGGTAATATATTTTGGGAAATCAGCTCACTACAAATTGTGACTGTAAACATTGTACTGTAAATGTTTTGTAGTTTTCCCCCAATAAAATTTTCAGAAGAAAAAAAAATAGAAAAAGCTTATAGAATAAGGATAAAAAGAAAAAGATATTTTTGTACAGCTATGCAATGTGTTTGTGTTTTAAGCTAAGCGTTATTGAGAAAGAGTCAAAAAGGTAAAACAATTTCAATGTTTACAAAGTGAAAGAGCTAATAAGCAAGCTAAGATGAGCTTATTACTGAAGAAATAAATTTTTAAAAATAAATTTAATGTAGCTTAAGTGTATAGTGTTTATGAAGTCTACGGTACCATACAGCAATGTCCTAGGCGTTCACATTCACTCGCTCACTGACTCACCCAGAGCAACTTCCAGTCCCACAAGCTCCATTCATGGCAAGTGCCCTACACAGGTGTGCCATTTTTTAATCTTTTCATATCATATTTTTACTGGACCTTTTCTATGTTTAGATATGTTTAGATACTCAAATACTTTCCATCGTGTTACAACTGCCTACAATATTCAGTACAGTAACACATGGAACAGGTTTGTAACCTAGGTATGCAGTAGGCTTTGCCATCTAGTTTTGCGTAAGTGTACTCTGTGATGTTTGCACAACGACAGAATTGCCTAATGATGCACATCTCAGATCATGTCCCCATCATTAAGCAATGCATGACTGTATTAGGAAAAAGTCCCTTATACATTATTTCATTTTAATTCACACATGTAGTTATAAGAAACTGTTTTCAACAAGACTCAAATGTGAAAGAGAAAAAAAAGTTTCTACCATTAAAATTTCTACCATTTCCACTCTTCCAGCTTAAATGGAGGGGACTTTCCTGGAATAACAAATCCTGCCCAGGGAAGAGCCCTGAGGCCACCCGTTGCCTCAAGGCATCAGTCCTGGTCTCTGCTGCAGAAGACAAAGGCAAGTCTCTTTTCTAGAGGAGAAAGGTGGGGGTAAGCTAAAAAATATCCTGAGACATCGGACCAGTTAAAATTCATGTATTTTCTGCAACTAAATGTTTAACAAAGACTTTTTATAAATAATTAGCCTCTCTGAATTGAAATAGTTTGATTAGTCCTTTGAAGCACCGAGGTTAGTCCATAATAACCTGAGAAATACCTTCATCGAAGAGATGGCTTGACCTGGTTTTCATGTGCCAAGCTCCTTACTTATACCAAACAAACAAACAAGCAAACAAAAAGATTTTCTTTTAAGATACTGCAAGTTTCCAAGGCAGAACTTTTCCCTGAAATTAAGGAGTTTTCTTTTAAAACCCTTCTTTTTGGTGCAGTCTTGGACAATAATTTCACTCTCAGAAACTTTAGACTTATCAAAGTGCTCCCTGAGATTCTAGAATTTGGAGGGTCCTACATCTTGGACATTTCCAGAAATCACGTAAGTCTGGACTGCCCTTAAAGACAGAGTGAGGGTAACAGAAGTTCACTCTGCCTGGTTTCCCAGGGTGCACATTACTTCTTTGTTTCATGTAAACATAGCTAAAATGATAGAGTATAATGACTTCTCTTAGAATTGCTGCATTTTTTTCTTTTATTATAATAGAGATTGGTAAAACACTTTAAGTGATACAAGGAGCCAGAAGAAAAGCAGTGGTTTTTTTTTATTATTATATAAAATCTATGGGACTTTAAATATCAGGATAAAGGAAGAAGTGGTTGTTGCTTAGATTGTAACATCCTTGTAGACCTGGCTCACCTGTAACTGCTTGAATTGCTTATCCTTTTCACAACTTCATTGGTGAGGCTACGGTATAGAACTTTTCCTCTTTTCACATAGAGATATTTCAAAATCTCTTGATTACTTGGTACCGTAGCTATTCAGTATGGGGATTCTTTTGAAATCAGGAGAAATGATCCCTTACCTACATTTTCTAACTGCTCATTTCCTCCTACTTTACTGAAACCACTCTCTTAAATGTTACTCCAAAGTGAAAGATCCTAATCAGACCTCATTCTCCAAAACTACTATTCAAATGGGGCTTGGCTGTCCAACTCTTCCCTCTTAAAACTCTCCTGCTTTGACATGCCCGATACAATCCCTCTATCCTCCTACTTTTCATCTTCTCTATTTTTTTTTTTTTTGAGACAGAGTCTCGTTCTGTTGCCCGGGCTAGAGTGAGTGCCATGGCATCAGCCTAGCTCACAGCAACCTCAAACTCCTGGGCTCAAGCAATCCTTCTGCCTCAGCCTCCCAAGTACCTAGGACTACAGGCATGTGCCACCATGCCCGGCTAATTTTTTTTTTCTATATATTTTTAGTTGGCCAATTAATTTCTTTCTATTTTTAGTAGAGACAGGGTCTGGCTCTCGCTCAGGGTGGTTTCGAACTCCTGACCTTGAGCGATCCGCTCTCCTTGGCCTCCCAGAGTGCTAGGATTACAGGCGTGAGCCACCGCGCCCAGCCTCTATCTTATTTTTGTTGCAAGTTTCTTTCCACTTTCCTCTCTCTTTAAATTCAACACTTTTCACTCTCCACATTTTTCTGAAATGGGAGCTCTTTCTTATGGCTTTATCTCCTATTTC
Organism: Lepilemur ruficaudatus; assembly: GCA_963574885.1. Taxonomy (NCBI): domain Eukaryota; kingdom Metazoa; phylum Chordata; class Mammalia; order Primates; family Lepilemuridae; genus Lepilemur; species Lepilemur ruficaudatus. The sequence continues at coordinate 2,929 of CAUYRT010008095.1, forward strand.
CAATCTGATAACCAAAAATCTAAATCCCTTGCTCTGATTTGATACCAGAGTTGCACTTGAGTGTTCAGTTGCTTCCTGTATGTTTACATGAACTTTTGTAATTAGTGGTAGGTAAGGTACTGGTGCTAGGTGAAGCTGTATTTCCAATGAGTGAATTTTATTGAAATTTACTAGTAGCTTTTATCTGTGAAGGCAGACATTCTCTTTGGAACAGATCTTTGCTTTCTTAAGTTATACAAATATAATGCTGATATTTAATCTTGGAGTGTTTCTGTATAATAGTGAAGATATCTATCACAGAGATGCCAAGTGTTTTGCTTTAGTAGATAAAAATATTCTGTTGTATCTATATGGAGACTGAAGATAAAATTTTATGACAATAAATTTGAAAATTCAGATGAAATAAGCATGTACTTTAAAACCACAACTTATGAAAACTGATGCAAAAAAACAAAGTCTGAATAGTTCTATTGAAGAAATTGAATCTCTCATTTAAAGCCTTCTCAGAAAGAAATATTCAGGTCCAGTGTATGCTTCACAAATTTAAGGAAGAAATATTATCAATGACCAATTACCAACCCTTACCAAAAAAAAAAAATCAACTCATGAACATAAAGACAAAAATCCTAACATAATATTAGCCATGAGAATTCCACAATATGTTAACAATACAAACCATATTACCATACAAAAAGTTAAATCAAAATAAATTGTAGTCCTAAATGAGAAAGGCATCCTGATAAACCTAGAAAATAACATGAAGAACATTGTAATGACTAAGATATTCCTAAACAGGCAAAAATTTCTTAAATAGGACACAAAAAGTTCTAATGATGAAAGTTTGATAAATTGGACTACATTAAAATTAGGAATTTTATTCACTAAAAGGTATCCATAAGAGAGTGAAAAATTCTGGTTAAGCTATGGACTATAACATAAAATTCATAAAGAATGATACAGAAAACATTTATGTTTCCATGACCCAGCTTACGAATAAACCTTTACATGACGTACATCTTCTGTTTACTATTCTCCAATCTAACTACTCTCCTCCCCTCCCTATCCCCTATGGTTAACCACTCTTCCCAATGTTTAGTTCATCTTTTCCTTGCAGGTTTTTATAGTTTTGTAGGACATGTACTCCCAAATAATATGCAATACTTTATTAGTCAGGACCCCAACAGGACAGTGATGGCACACTCAATTGGGTAAATAGAAGAGAGTTTATAAAGATAATTGCAGAGGTGTGGTAGAGTACAGAAACATCAAAGGATGAAGTAGTAGCCAGAACGAGTGGCTTTGGCATTCCATGACTATCCCTCAAGAGTAAGAAAAGGTCCTCAAAGAGAGACGGTGGTAGAATAGGCTGCCTGACAGAAACCGGGGCCCTTGGTCAGGGTAGGCTTTGGCCAATGAGACCTTGCAGGGAGGAGGTCAAGAGAATGGACTCTCTGATCTCACACTCCTTCCTCCTAAGGCTCCTCATTGGCAGAACCTAGCTGAAATGCAGACAGCAGGTGAGCCCAGTGATGCAGAGGACAGAGTTCAGCCTCCCAGCGTGCAGAGTGGAGAGGAATGGGAAGAAGAAGAGTGCAGCTAGGGGCAGGGAGCTGCATTCCCCTATCAAATACTCAGCATTAAAGCTGTTTTGCATGATATACCATCCTATTAAATTTACCATGCTGTCTCTATATCCTTTTGCCACTTGTTTCCCCCTCCCCCCAGTTTTCCAGAACTTGCTCTGAATTTAGTGTTTTTACTAATATGTATGGTGTTTTCTTTCCTCCTAGATTGATTCAAGATGCATATTCTGCTCTAGTCAGTCTGGTCTTTGTTAAGGTTTGTAGCTGCAATTAACAGAACCTACCTCCACTATTTTAAGCAGAGTAAGAAATGTATTAGATAGTGGGTACGTCATAAAGTTGCTGCAATGACCAGAGGATCAGGCTCGGCTGTCTTGCAGCCAGGAACAATCTCCAAATTCCAGTGTTACACTACTTCACTATACAACATGCTGCCGAGTATAGGTTCTGAAGTTTTCAGGGGACACTAGAGCTAGGACTGCTGTCACAGCAGCCTCTAAAGGCTGATTGTCTTGCTGCCATTGCTGGTATCAATTCAACACTGTACTTCCTCATTACTTGATCTTCTTCTAAAGTCATGTCTGCCATTAGTGCATTGGCAGGGCCCAGGTGAAGAGACGATACCCTAACTTCAAATTCTCCAACATAAGAATGGTCTTCAAAAGCTCCTGGACAGCCAAAGAAGGGTGACAAATATCTATCCATCCCCTATAAGCTGTCACTTTCTTGCTAATTCCTGCCTCAATGCCTTATAGTGTCACGTCCAACCATAGGGCCCTAAACCTGGTTCCGACTGTCGAAATTTGGTCCCTTTTCTGAGAGTATTTGTTCTTTAATAAAATACCCAGACTACTCAGAATAGTCTTGTCTCTTAGTTCCTTTAGTGTTAATTAGTGGTGCCATTCAATTAGTCATGGATTTTTCCTTTTTAATGATATTTGTGATTTTGCTAAAATAGTATGAAATATGATTTTGTTGTTGGCCATTTTATAATTTCATTTAATTATTTGGTCTTATTGTTCCATTAAAATTTTAGGGACCTTTGGTGGGGGGGTGTGTTAATCTTTTTCTTTTTATAGGAATTAGCATATTGCTATGAACACAGGAAGGACAAAATAAACACTGGCCTTTTGATTATTCCATGGTTTTTAGCCCTGAGGGACAGAAATCATACTCCAGTAATTTTTAGCAAATATGTGTATGTGCAATCTGCTGTCCAGACCATGATACAGAACAATTTATACAATCTCAATTCCTAGTTCTCTAGGAGTCTATTTATCATGTATTAATACATTTTAGAGTTCTTTTCCTCCTCCCTTCCAACTTTGTCTTAGATGATACAGAGGGTAAAGACTGAGAATTACATATTATTTATAAAAATCCGAGGAGAAATGAAGCTTGGGTAATATAACATTTAACCTTTTTGAATCCAAATCTAGTAATATAACCAATAAAACCTTTTGGGGAGAATTTATACTGAGTAAGAAATATAAAATTTTCTGTTAAAGAACTTTTGTAGTAGGAATATATCAGTAGCTCTCTCTGGGACTCCTAAAATACAGTCTTGGGAATATCCAACTAACCAACAAACCTCTAAGACGCTTGAGCCCATAGGGCACAGAAAGGTAAATGAATGATATGCCTGTGTCTGTGTTTACTACTCACCTTTTTTGTTCGGTCTTGTCTCCAGCTGATGTGGGTTTGCTGATGAATATTGGTGTTTGAAAAACATACATGGGGAGAGGATGGGGCAGTGTGTCAAGCCACAGACAAGCCTCCTGAAACCCATGCCATGATCCCCCACTTGCACTCCTAGAATTACATTTAGGACACTCAGGAAAAATGCTAATAAAGCATATGAAAAAGCTTGGCAGGATTAATATAGGACCATAGGCCTGTAATAAGTCTAGGAAGAACAAAATCATATCACAGTTTGCGGAAAGGAAATGATGTCACCAGTTATTTTGATCGGCAATACAGACCTAAAGCAGCCATGATTTGTGTTATGTAGACCACGTGGAGCTCCAAGAGACCCAGCAAGCAGGAGCAGACATGGAATCAATCAGAAGTCCAGCATAAACTGAGGGTTTCCAGAATGCTGACCTGTATATTAGCATTTATTAAGCACTTATTAGGTGCAAAACAGTGGTCTAAGTGATACTAAAGAAGAGATGCTGTCTCTGTTCCCAAGTGAAAAGAGAAATGTGCATTGCTACAACAAAAGCTCCACTGTGGCAGCAACTCTGATTATTGCTGTATTCCCAGCATCCAGAACAGTGCCTAGTGCTTCAATAAATAAGCAGTAAGTAACTGAACAAATTATTTCTTGAATAGTTCCATCAGTTCCCCTCGTGAGTGATATTTAACTTTAGATAGGCAGGTCAGACAGTGAGGACCTAAATTAGCTAGTGTACGTATGTTCTTACTGAAGCAGCAAGCTTCAAGACTGGACAGGTGTGAAGAAGGTAATGACAATATGAGACTCAGAGACTCTGCTTGCTAAGCTAAAGGACGGCAAGCCAAAACAGTCAGCAGAAGAAAAACTATACAGATCCCACAAAGTAAAACCTCCTGTGATTTAGTGTAATTCTGGAATTCCAAGTGATAATAGGTAGGACAGTTTTACTTGCACCCGTTAGAAGGAGTATAGCTATTTATGAATAATGGTAATGGGTAGAGTATGATTTTAAATGTTGCAGTCACAAATAGCAGTAGGCTCTGCACATAGGGTTACAGCTGCTAACCATAGAATAGTCTTTATGTGTGTACAGCCTTTGTGTGTGGAAAGAACAGTTGGTCAGGCAAAGGCTTTGCAGCCACACCTGTTCACTCAGATAACAATGGCCACTGGTAGTGCTATCTCTAAATATAAAGATAAATATATATTTTATACATCTGTGTCTATAATTATATATATAACTTATAAATTAGATGAAAGTTAGATTGGCTGATTCTGTTTTTTTAAAATAAGAATTCAATCTATGACAGATACTGGGTAGAAACTGATAAATCTAACTTGCACAGAGAGAGATCTCTTAGCTGAGATGATTCTTTCTGAGTCATTAGCGTGGTTTCATTTATAAGTGTAATACCGGTCGCACCTTGTTATGAAATGACGCATTAATTATATCAAGGCAGTTATATCATGGGTCAAATCACATCTCCTGAAGTACAACAACCACACATAGTAAAGCCCGAAACAATGTGAGTGGCCCATTAATCATTTGCCCATTGAACAAATACCTATCAAGAGCCTCCCACACTGGAGGTATTATGGGCAATGTAAAGATGAATAATTTATAAACTTTGTCCATAATTATCCCATGAAAACTAGTTTTAACTTGTCAGACTAGTATACTAAAAGAATTCTGTTGAATTTTTGTGGCAGTATTAAAATCCATTATGAAATATTTTTGCCCTAGGTTTCTTGAAAAACTTCTGTGGCATCCTTCTCAAAATAGTTTTCAGAACATCTACTGGATTTTAAGCAAAAATAAAATAAAAGGTCAGTAATAAGGATCAGTGTATTATTTGGATTAAAAAACCCTGATTATATGCCTTCAATACTATTATAAAAGTTTAAAAATGTGTAGCTACAGGGTGAAAACCTGTTAGAGCTGCTTGTCTCTACTCAGTCTTAATCCAGGCTGTTAACTATGATTAAAATTCAAAATACTTAATTGTCACGATTTAAGATATGTCTGTACACTCTAGAACATGCTTAAATGTAGGATGTTTCTCTGGTTGAAGTTGCAGAAGAGGTAAAGTTTGCAGGCTGTAAGGTTTTCTTTATGTATCAAAGATTATAATTTGGAAACTAAAATTAAATGATTTCTTATTCAGCTCTAGAAGGTGGAGTTCATTATTGCATACAAATGATCCCAAAACGTTATGACTTAAAATAATAATAGTTTAATTTGATCACAATTTCCTGGGTCAGCTGGATGGCTCTTCTATTCTGAAGCAGTTTTATTAATCTCCATAGTCAGCTGGCGGCTCAAACTGAGGCTGGATGTCTAGGATGGTTTTATTGGCATGTCTGTTACATAGAAGTTTGGTTGGATCAAGGGCCGTTTAGCTAAGCTGGCTAATGTTTGTCCCGCACGGTCTCTCAGTCGCTAGGAGGCTCACCTGGGCTTGCTCACATGGTGGTTTGCCAGGAGCAAGAGAGCAAGCTCCAGTGTACAAGCTCTTGTCATGTTTCTGCCTGCATCTTGTTTGCTAATGGCCCTTTGACCAAACCAAATAAAAAACCAAACCAAATAGAACTGAAACAACCCTAAGATTTACAAAGTAGGGTAACAATTCTCTCTTTTGTTGGGAGGAAAGGAAAAGTCACATTGCATAGGGGTGTGCTTACAGAAATGGCAGGAATTTGTATGTATATTTTCAATATAGCATAGGGTGTTCTTCAATATTATGCTTCACTCTCCTGTGTCAATAAATGTCACTGAACATAGCATCATGTGAATGCTAAGTCATCAATAAATTGATTCAGGTTCTTGGAATATAAAAGAAAAGTGAGCATATATTATCAACCTAATTCCCTTAACCTAGGAGCTATTGAAATGTAATATTTATGTATAATTGAAGATCAAGAAACATACTTCATCAAGAAAAAAACCAAAGAAATTAAAAATTATTTTGAATGGAATTATCAGAATGAGTTGATTGGGATAAAGAAAGGCTGACCTCTATCTCAGCCATAGCCCTTTTGGCCTCACTAAATAGGATGCTTACTATGTTTTAGTTGGTATAATGTGTACAGGCCTTTGTGTTTTTGTTTGTTTTGTTTTATTCTTGCTTTTCTCTGCTTATTCCTCTTTGTTCCATTTGCTATGAGCTATGCCTTCATCCATGCCCACGTATATTATGGTGATTCCCAGTGTATATCTCCAGCTTTGACCTGTCTCCTGAATGACAGATCTGTTTAATTAATTCACTTAGTTATTATCTCTCCTAAGGTATCCCTCAGCATGTCCAAATCTGAACTCACTGCCTTCTGCTCAAACCTGCTACAATCTCTAACTTAGTGAGCGGTGATGCCAACATTCATTACATGTTCAAACTCGAAACTTTAGAATTAACTTAGGTTCTTCCTTGCCTCCCATGATTTCCCCCCTTCCACCAGTAACTAAGTCTGTGACTTTTGTCCCTTTAGTATTTCTTGATTTTAGCTCCTTCAGCTCCACTGCTTGTGTCTTAATCAGACTCCTGAGCTCAACTACCTGCTTCATATTTTTCCTAAACCCCTCCAATCCATCTAGAGCGGTTGTTCTGAAACATGAATCTCATCATGTCATTCCAAAGCTTCCATCAATGAATCTTTAAAACCTTTAGGATATGATCCACATCCTTATCTTGGCATATTGTCTCTCCACAGTACAACCCCTGCTACTTCCAGCTAGGGGAAACTTCTTTCTTGAGTGCATCATGACATCTTCCTCCTCTTTGTCCAATCTGATCCCCTGTCCTTACTATCCTTCCTGATCCCTCTCCTTCTCCATCTGGTTAACTCTTACTCATTTTTAAGAATTAACTCAAAGCTCATCTTCTTGGGAAGTATTCATAAAGTAACACCAGACTTAGCTGGGCAGTCCACTGCTTTCCCTTATAGTACAAACCTATCATAAATCATATTACGTAGCTTTTAATTTGTGATTGACTTAGGTCTTCTCTGTCATTGATCTGTGTGATGTTAGAAGTTCACTCAGTCCCTGACACACAGTAAGCTCTCAGTACTTGAATGATGACTGAGATTGAATGAATAGATTGAATGAATGAATGAGTAGGTGAAGGATGTGAGGGGCGTGTGATTACGTTAGAGCTGGCCATGTGTCCTGGCTACATCTCCACCCAATGCACACACATGGTGAGACTATTTATTACTGAGAAGTAATTTAGCTTAGCCTGGGTGTTGGAAGGGATGCACTTGGAGTTTAAGTCAAGACTCAGCTAAGGATAAGAGTAAGATCAGGTTGACAAGAGAAACAACTCTGGTTCTGAAAATTTAAGGATCATTTATTTATCAATTATTCCATAATTGGAAAAAAAAAAGCTCTGGTAGAAGTTTGTCTCAATACAAATGAGGGGATTTATTTTGTTTATCATTTGTTGCTAACAGTCAATCTCTGGATTCTCTCTAAACTCTAATCATCTTCTAATCCTTGATATCACTATTTTCTCAGAGAATTTAAACTGGTCTTAATATTTGCCTAAGTGAGGCAAATTAAAAATGTAAATTCAATGTAAATAATTATATTTTTCAAAACCTAATTTAAATCATTTTGGAATATTTGCTGTTTTAGATTATTCAGATCAATGCTTCTAGCACCAGCTGTGGATAATGGAATTGTAGATGATTAGTAAATTGAACCTGATTCTCTGAATTTATAAGCACTTAGGTGGTAGCAATTGGTTTTCCTAGACTCTCATTCTGGTGTATTCTTCTTTGAAGGAGGGATTTTTCTTTTATAGGCACAATTCTTTGGTTTACATCTTTATATTAAAAGTGGTGTTAAGAATATATTTCTCTCATTGGTGTGTGTGTATATATATATAGATATATTAATATGGCCTCATAGTCTCCTATTACTTTAAGAATATCTACTCAGTGAAAATAAGAGCTATATCATTAATATTTTGTCCTATGTCTTTCTTGCCCAGCTATAGGGGATTCCTAGTCAACTTCCACATTCTGTCCAGCAGCCCATTTCTTCACTGAACGTCCGGCTGTTCCATTTGCCTGTTTATGCTTGGGAAATTATTTTTCTTTCTATTTCACAAGAAAGTGAACCCATTAGATGAAATGCTTTCAACTTTCTGCCGTGAAATTGACAAGCCTGTCAGCAATGACACCTTTTCTTGTCTGCCTCATTCCTCTCTCAAAGCAGGAGTCCATCTTCCCTAAGTGCTGACCCAGTGCCTTTCTGTGGAGCATCTTCTTCCACTTTCTACAGACCTCAGTACCTCCCCATCAGTATTTAAACACGCTCGAGACTGTTCCATTAATAACTCTTTTAAGAACTCAAACAATTCAACAGCAACAAACAAACAAACAACTTGATTAAAAAATGGAGAAAGAACCTGAATAGACATCTCTCAAACGAAGACATACAAATGGCCAACAGATATATGAAAAAATGCTCAACATCACTAGTCATCAGGAAAATGCAAGTCAATACCACGATGAGATAACATCTCACACCTATTATCAAAAAGACAAAAGAGATATTTGTACTCCCATGTTCATTGCATCACTATTCACAATAGTCAAGGTATAGTATCAACCTAAGTGTCCACGCAGAATGAATGAATCAAGAAAAATGTGGCACATACATACAACAGAATATTATTCAAACTTAAAAAAGAAGGAAATCCTGCCATTTGTGACAACATGGATGAACCTGGAGGACCTTATACTAAGTAAAATAAGCCAGGCACAGAAAGACAAATATTGCATGATCTCACTTATATGTGGAATCTAAAAAAGTGGAACTCATAGATGCAGAAACTAGAATAGTGGTTGCCAAGGGTTGGAGGTGGGGCGGGGTGGGAAAAAATGGGAGATGTTAGTCAAAGGGTACAAAATTTCAGTTATGCAAGATGAATAAGTTCTGGAGATCTATGGGGACCATTGTTAATAATATTCTTTTGTATACTTGAAATTTGATAAGACTATAGATCTTAAGCATTCTCAACACACACACACAAACAGTAGCCATGTGAGGTGGTGGATATATCAATTAGCTTGATTGTGGTAATCATTTCACAGTGTATATGTATATCAAAACATCATGTTGTACATCTTAAACCCATACAATTTTTATTTGTCAATTATATCTCAATATAGCTGGAAAAAAAGAGCTATAAGCTGTAAGAACTGAAAGCATAAAAAACAAGACAAGAGAAAAAAACTTTGAAGCTCACATTCCAGCCCAGCCTTTGCACTAACTCTCTCTCCTTTGCTCCAGAGCCAAATTCCTTGAAACGGTTGTGTATATTCATTGTCTCCATTCCCTTGCCTCTGACCTACTTTCTATTTAGTCTACAACTAATTTCAATCTTCATTCTGACCAATCTCTCTCCACAAACTTGCCAAGTTTATCATTATCTTTGTCTCTTAAATCCAGTGGGCATGTTGAAGTTTCAATTTTATTGTCTTCTTGAACATTCAATACTGCTAAACACCCTCTGTTGGCAGAACAAGATTATCTAGCAGGTAGACTAAGTAAATGCTTGAGGCTCTTGCAAAATCAAGGAAAAGCCTCCATGGGGACATCCAGACAATGGGCTATTATTCAGCATGAACAAGAAATGAGATATCAAGCCATGCAAGGATGTGAAGGAACCCTAAATTTTTAGCACTTTACTGAGTGAAAGAAGTCAATCTGAAGAAGCTACATGCTCTATGAGTCCAGCTATATAACATTTTAGAAAGGACAAACTACAGATACAGTAAAAAGATCAGTGGTTTCCAGGGTTTAGTCGGGGAAGGAGGGATGAACAGGCAGAGCATGGAAGATTTTTAAAGCAATGAACTCCTTTGTACACTATCATGGTAGAAACATGTCATTATAAATTTGTCAAAATCCATAGAATGTACATCAAGAGTGAATCATGATGTGAAATTATGGACATTGAGTGATACTGATGTGTCAATGGAGGTTCATCAGTTGTAACAAATGTAACACTCTGGTGTGAGATGTTGATCATGGGAGAGGCTGTGTGTGTTTTGGGAATGGAGCCTGTATGGGAACTCTGTACTTTCTGCTTAATTTTGCAGTGCACTTAAAACACTGCTCTAAAAATTGAAGTCTATTTTAAAATAAAAACCCTCCATGATCTGGTTGCTCTATACTTCTTCAAAACAATTTCTTCTCCATTCTGCGCTTTCCGTATTTTTTTTTCATATGGAAATTCTTTCTCTCTTTGAACTAGCCATGTTCTTGTTTATCTCTGAATCTTTGCCAGTCTTTCCCTCCACCTGGGATTCTCTGACTTTTCCTCTTCGCTACCTTCTCATCCTTTGTCATTTATCACATTTTATTATTATCACATTTTCACTCATCTTTTTTACCAGACTGTAAGTTGGGCGTCTATCTTTCCTACTCTGGTATTCCCAGTGTCTTGCATATGCTGGGCATACAAAGAACTGAGTGAATGAGTGGGTGATTCAGAGCACGGAACAAATTTCTCCCCTTCTCAGCTAGACCTACCCTGGTTTTGTTTTCAACTGCTCTGAGCTCTTTGTAAGAAAGCAACATACATCTCTAAAAAATAAATAATCACAGGCCCAGGTTGCCAGATTTAACAAGAATAACAGAACATGCAGGATAGCCAAATAAATTTTAACTTCAGACAGACAACACATAATTTTTTAGAACATATGTAACAGAGAATTTCTATCTTTGCCCACGGAGAAAGTTTTTTGCCATTCTAGGAGGAAAAATTTTTGCCTTTAAATTACTGTCTTTTTTATTTTTTGAAATGATGTTATTTACATGTAATTCACATACCATACAATTTACCCATTTCAAGTATACAATTTAATGGCTTTTGGTATATTTGGAGTTGTGCAACAGTCACTACGATCTAATTTTAGCACATTTTCATTACCCCCAAAAGAAATCCCCTGTTAACAGTCACTCCCCATCTGCCACCACCTATCCCTGGCTCTAGGCAATCACTAATCTACTTTCTGTCTTGATGGATTCATCTATTTTGGACGTTTCATGTAAACAGGATCATATAATGTGTGATCTTTTGTGTCTTGCTTCCTTCCCTTAGCACAATGTTTTCCAGGTTCATCCGTGTTGAAACATATATTACACTTCATTCCTTTTTATTACTGAATAATATTCCATTGTATGGATCTACCACCTTTTATTTATCCATTCATCAGTTGATGGACATTTGAGTTGTTTCTACTGCTTTCTGTAAGATTAGCATTCTAAAACTGATTTTTTTTTCAATTTTGTGTTTGTCATCTATGGTCTTCTCTAAGCGAAAAGGAGAGAAAATGCTCTCCTTCTTTTAGTAGTTGTAGGATTTTGTTTTGGTTTGGAAATGTCTATGGATCCCTTGATCTTTCCCTGTTTTTAATTTAAGTCTTTTTTTCCACAGGGGAATTATTTAAGCCAATGCAAGAGTTATATAGAATACTGTGATAAGCAGCTGCAGAATGCCAGGTTGTACCATTCTGAGATGTCTCAAAAACTTTAAATTTGAGTCTCTGAAGTACTACAGGTCTACCCAATGTGATATTTCCTATGACTGCAGGGAATATTACAGACTTGAGCATCTGGAACTGGTTATACTGTTTGACTGGCACAGATGTGTGAAGTCATGCTTGGAGGATAGGGTTTTTATATTATATATTGTTTCTATATAATATATTCTGATCTGGTCTGTAGATGACTACATCACGGTAGCAAATAAAAAATATAAAACCCAAACATACGAAGGCCATAAGGATATTTGAGTCTTCACGATGAAATGCCATTTTGAAAACAAATAATCAATCTCTTAGAGAAGATGAGTACATGAAAGTCAACACTGATCATTGTGCTATTTGGAAACACTAATTATGCTCCGGTGAGTCACAGCACTATGTTTACATCAACCTTAAATACTGGAAGATTTGTAAAATTAAATATAAGCTTACTGTGTTTCTGTTATTGATGCATGAATTTCTTTCTTTTTTAAAAATGATTTCCCCAGAATCACTTGGATAGAATGAACAGTTCAGATATTGCTTAAAGGAGACATAACACTTTGGGCATTCTTGCACAAATATTGATGAGTACAAGATAGTGATTTTCAAAATTAGGTTTAGTGATGACCCAGGGAATATGTAATTATTTTAGGGAGTGTGAGAAAATCTCAAAATAAGATGAATATATATTCACTTTAATTTTAAAAAGTACATGTCTTAAACGTTGTTTAAAAATATCAAAAAGTAAAACAAAAACTTCTAGGATGTCAACTCTTTCAAAAGCTTGAATGATGTCTTCATCTATTGACATATTAATAGCTTTAGAAGTTGTGCTTTAAGCAGCTTGAAGCACACTCCTTTTTATACACATACCTTGTTCATATCTATCTTTTTAAATATGCTTAATGTTGATGCACAAGGAGTAAACATCCAAGAAGCAAAATAGATCCTTGTGGTTCACTAAACTGTGTACAGTTGGCTCTTCATATTTATGGGTTCTGCAACTACAAATTCAACCATCCACTGATTCAACCTACTGGGAATCAAAAATATTCAGGAAAAAAACCAATACAACAACAAAAAAATAACAATAATAATAAATGATAAATAAAATAATATAAATAAAAAATAATAAACAAAAATACAAATAAAAAACCAATACAGTATAACAACTATTTACATAACCTTTACATTGCATTAGGTATTATAAGTAATCTAGAGATGATGTAAAGCTGCGGTCCCCGACCCCTGGGCTGCAGACTGGTACCGGTCCGCAGCTTGTTAGGGATCAGGCCACAGATAACCACCACTCCCCCACTCCAACATCCATGGAAAAATTATCTTCCATGATACTTAGGAAGGGAGGGTGGGGCATCACACAGCAGGAGGTGAGTGGTGGTGGGTGAGGAAGTGAAGCTTCATCTGTATTTACAGTCGCTCCTGCATCACCATCTGAGCTCTGCCTTCCCACTCTCAGTCCCTGGTGCCAAAAATGTTGGGGACCACTGATGTAAAGTATAAGGGAGGATGTGTGAAGGTTACATGCAAATACTACACCATTTTATATGAGGGACTTGAGCACCCAGGGATTTTGGTATCTGCAGGGGTGTTAGAACTAATGCCCCACAGATAACAAGGGATGACTATACTTGCTGTCTGACTTACCATCAGGACTTACCAAATATTCATTGTCTGGAATTCTATATGTTACATTTTAATTAATTTGAGATTGCATCAATTATGTACCACCAAGAAAGAGGAAAGAGGCTCATGAATTGCAGTAAGTGGTGAGATGTATCCTGATTTCAGAGATAAAAACATGAGGGAAAATATGTATTTTAGCACTAATAAAAAGTATTGGCACTATTGGAGTATATCAAATATATTCAGAAGGCAACTGCACACTAAAATAATAAGGCAGTTCTTAATTTCATTAAATCAAAAATTAAAGCACTTAATATATGCTTAGTTCTAGGCTAAGGCAAAATCCTGGTCTAATAATTGGTTTGGAACTGTTTGATTATTTGGTAGTTTCTGTTTGTTAATTGCCTTCTGGATATAGCACATTATACCAGATGTAGTAGGTAGCTGCCCATGACATGTGGGTTAAGATTCTCTCAGAAACTCTTTAGCCTCAGTATTGTTTTACTGATGATGCCAGAAAATCTCCTGTGTTTCCTTCCTTTGGCCTCTTGTCCTTTGAAAATGTAGGTATTTCTGGAATGATGCATTGAGCATTTTAATCATAACTTGGCAATATGGATTCATTGATCATATTTTCCCAATGTGACAGCAACTGAGACTTTTTTCCCTTAAAAAAAAAAAGTAACCCCTGTCATAACTGATGAGAATCAGAGTTTCAGAGAGCTCATGTAACTTCCCAAGGGCTGCACAGCAGGTAGCTGGTTGAACTGAGCTTTCAACTCTGTGCTATTTAGTGGGCCTGACTGCCTTTCATGAAGACCTCAGATATGTAGGCATGAAGTCTCCAGTGTAGCTGGGCTTTTGAAAGAGAAGGGGATAATGAGACAAATTAAAAGTTTGGAGTATTCCCTGAGAGGATAACCCTTAAGTTGGGACTAGATTGGGGTGGTGGTGCTTTGGCCAGTGAGAAGGAAAAATTTCTGAATGGAGAAGTAGAAAGATCCCAGAAATAAAACGGGTGGTTCACAATTTACCCCTGTGCTTACAGCAGAATTACTGATTCCCAGAACTGAGCTCATCTACCTTTCACATTTGTTAGGTTTGCTTCCACTCAGCATCTTACTGTGGTTCCTCAGAAAGACTTCAGGACTCACTCAGGAATCATGGCAAAATTTTTGTCTTGAACCTAGATCTTACATTATTGTATTTTTAACCCAATATTGAATGCAAATTTTTAGGACCACTATTTAGGACTTTGAGGAGGAGGATTCTTTCTTTACTTTTTTTATGATCGGGATGGGAAGACTATCAAGGAGCTGCACTGAATACTGGTGTACAAGCATTTGAATACACCCCCTCCCATGCCCACATATGCTCGTATAGCTGAGTCTTAATGGCAGTTCACAAAGCTCATGGAAAGATGAGAAACATTTATATCATTTTTCTTAACATACTATTTATTGTCTCTTTGACCCTTAATAGCACTGAAGAGTAAGCTATAGCTTTTGATGTGAGCACAAGGATGACATGTACTATTATTTGTACAGTAGATCCTTGACATGCATAAATGGTACTGCTGCAAACCCTCAAGTTTAATCATCGGATTAAACTAACCAGAGTTCCTGGTTGGAAGCTGTAAGGCGAAAATAACAGAGCTGTTGACATTTATTCATTCATTCCACAGATATACAGACATTGATAAAGTTCTACTGTATACCACTATATATGCATTTTTATAGGAGAAAAATTTATAGCAGTGCATTAACCAGAGAAATATTCTGCTCTTATTCTAGTGGAGGGATAGTTGAATACAATGAAAACAATTACATCCCTGTGGATGGCAGTAGATACAATGGCCTTCACATACGCTGTTCCCTTTGCTAGGAAACTTCTCACTCAGACTTTTAATAATTCCTCTTCAACCTTTAGCTCTCCATTTAGACAGCTCTTCTTCTTGAAGTCTACCTTGACCTCCCAGGTTAAATAGCTACGCCCTTCCTGTGTCCTCTTATTAAACTTTGCATTATTTATTTTTTAGTTCTTATGCTACACTGTTTTCTTTGTATGTTTTCTTTACCAGATTATAAACTCGGAGACAGTAAGGACCCTGTCATTTTTGTCTGCCTTTGTACCCTCAGCTCCTTACACTGTGCTTGGCACAGGATAACTACTTATTAATATTTATTTTCTCAGTGAATTACTTAATGAAATGTCTTATTGCCATTTATCAACCAAAGAGTATAATCCAAATTCACACTTCCACACATTACAGATTATTAGATGGTTGTTTTGAAAGAGTCAACCAATGATGTGAGATTCCACTCTAGCAGGTCTACTCCATTGGGTTCCCAGTCAACGTTTCAGTGTGATAGAGTAGCTGACAAGATTTTAAAACATCCTTTCCTGACGTGTGTGTGTGCGTGTGTTTGAAGATGTTAGCTTCGATTTCCCACATCTTGGTTCTGTGAAACTCCAAAGTGTACTTTGTGACTTATACCCACACACACGCAGTATAAAAATGTCAAGAAATGACATGTCATAAAAAGCAGCAGCATGGGAGATAATAGTAATAGTAATAGCATCATACACTTATTTATTCTCACCCTGTTCCAGGCAATGTTATTAACACTTCACATATATTTACTCATTTTAATATACCCACAAGTCTATGGGGAAACTGAGGCCCAGAGAGGTTAAATAACTTGATCACACAGTGAGTAAGTGGCAGAAGAGGATATGAACTTGAAAGCTTGGCTCTAGAGTTCATGTTCTTGACTTATATACTCTGTTCCTCTAATTTGGAAAGGGAATCTACTGATCTGAACAAAACAAAACAAAAAACAGCCGAAGGAGCACCACTCAAATTGGACCGAAACATTCTCTTGATGTAGTAAAAACTACCACTGATGCCTATTTTTTTGTCAAGGGAATTAATTGCTTATTAGACAGATGGAAGAGTTCAGCTGAGGGGGGAAAGTGTAAAGTATGTAGCTTATGTGAGAGAAAGGGCAAGCTTGGTGTACAGTGATACGTCAAAAATACTTGCAAAAATATGTCAGCAAGATAGCAGGCAGGTGACTAGCATCCCAAAGTCCACATGACAAAGACCAACATGGGAAATGAAGAGAAGGCAAAGAAAAGAGAGATGACAGGTGAACAAAAACCTTTTATCTTTCATAAGGAGTCTTGTGCAATGAAATAGAAGAGATGAGTCACAGTGCTGTAATTAGATAGGTAGAACATTGTAAATCACAGATTATTGGTAGAATAAAAAACATTAATGACTTAACCAATTAGTATCAAATAATATTTTTGAAAAGTATAATTTTTGATGAGCACCCTTTCGATGAGTGCTCTACAGCAGCCATGTAGATTTGCGAGTAACATAGCTATATATATATTGAAGGTTTTCCCACAGCCCAGGGCTAGAGCAGGTCATAGGAAAAAGAGGGGAAATTTGTAAATGTCCTGAGGGGATCTTAGAAACAAATATGTATGGTGTATTGAAGCTTAAACATAAGTAATACTATTTTAGGGTAAGAATAAAATATTTCATTGAGAAATTCTAAACTAGAATACAAACATTTACTATAGATGATGTATGCTTTTCTGAAAAACCTCATGTTCTGTAAAATCATGTCTAAAAATAATACCATGGGAAGATAAAATTGGGGCAGGTCACTCAAACCTGTACAACTTTATAACCAGTGCATAACAAAAAAATAAAAATTCTAACTATGAACATTAATACAGTTTCAAAAGACATGCAATACTTTTTAAGAAAACGCTACAGTAAATTTTGGATTTCATCCTTGGGGAAAAAGAAAAGGTGAATGAACGTAGCTGGATGGCAGTGAACGTAGAAGGGGGGTTGAAGCTTCCAAGTTAAGAAGGTAAGCGACCAGGGACAAGTTGCCGGTGGAGGAGCAGTTTCCGACTTTGTGCAAAATGCACGCAAGGAGGAAAACCTCTCACTGAGCGCTTCCAAGACAGCGCTTGTTCCACTGAGTTTAGTACTGCGACCGTCTGCAGCCTGCTGCAGCGAGCTGGGTTATTGCACTGTGGTCAGCTGCTTTCACTTGGTGGCGCAAAACATTAAGGGGCAGGGAAAATGCTTGCATGAACCAAGGTGAATTCTGTGTATGAACTGCCACATTGTAGAGAATCGTATCAATCGTAACTTTGTGTCTATTTCTATCATAATCTAGCTGCCTAGTTAACAAGGAGGGAGTGAAGATGTTGCTCATGTACCTGATTGTTTGCCTCTGTTGTTGACTTTAGAGGTCAGAAATCATATCTATACTTTTGGGATTCAAATATATTAAAAATTGATATTCTTGATTTAAATATTGAAAAATCCAGATACTCCTGATTATAACCAAATTAGTCTCTAAAATTTAAAGAAAAAAATACCTTTCAAAAATCTGGCAAATCTGAAATGTAAATTTATTGTATGAAATTAAAGTAAACACCAGCAATTTTCTCCTTTGTAATTAACTAAATTGCTGTTAGTGCTTTTTCAGTTCTATATTTGTATTGAATACTAGGTTATATGAATTTTTATTGCGTGCTGCTTCCCTTGCATTGGTAAAAATCATTTTGAGTGAAGAATTACTTCTCTCAATATAGGTTAATTATTTCTGAGGAGTTGGCAGATGAAATAAAATGACAGGAATATCATTGCTTGTGTTTAGCTTTCAGCATATTTAACGTGTATAACTAAGATAATTAGAACAAAAAGAATGCTTTTTTATTTAATGAATTAATGGAAGAGGCGTCCAGAAGTTGCACTGCAAAAGTTCAACGGAGCTGCTTAGACCTTCTTCCATAAATCAACGGAGTGATTCAGTGATTTCATAGCCGATAAGATGTCTTCCTTTGCCTTGCTTTTATCTTCTGCATTCAAGTTACATGCAGACACTTGCTTGATATACAACTTTACTTTTTAAGTTTATATAAAAGATGCAACATAATTTTATTCTAAATATGCACTTGACAATATGGATTCAAATTTAATTCACTGATGTGCAACCTTGCGTGTGATATCTGAAACCAGAAATTGTCAAACGGTATATCAAAAAGGTAGATTAGCATTTGCTCAGTGCAACCTGATATGACAGATGGGTAGGAGGAGGGCTGTTATCCCTGAGAAGAGACTAAATATATTATAATTTGGATGTATACACAAACTGGATAAAGCCCTTCATAAAAGAATTTTTAATGCAAAATCTATTTTCCAAACTCATAATTAGTTAAGCCTCCCCCTCCATTGCTCACTTCTCTCTATGCTTCTGCAAATTGCTTTACAAAGCATCCATGCATAAGCATTATTTTATAGAGTTTGTGTTTATTGAGAACATACTAATTTCACAACACTATGCTAGGATATTAGTATATTACTAGCAGTAGCAATAATAAGAATAATCATACTAATAATAGCCAATAATTATTGAGTACTCATCCTGTGCTAGACACTGTTCAAGGGCTTTACACATATTTACATGTACTAATTCTGTCTCACATACAGATACACACAGTCAACTAACAATAAAATACAAATAAGTGATGTTGACAGTATTTGTTCTTAAAGATCAGAAGGGGCTTAACATCTACAAGGCCACATGGAGAAGTTTGAACTGAGCCAGGATCTGAAACAGGAAAGGGTTAGATGGATTGATAGCATGAGGAGGAGAGGACATTCATGGGCAGGGAGTTGGGAGATGCTCTGCGAGCAAAAACAGTCTGGATGGAGGGACAGAATTTGCATTAGGAAGACGGTGATGGTAGAGAAGGTGGGGTTAATGTTAAGAATAAGGTCCTTGAGTGAAAAGCTAAAGGGTTTAGATTTAATACTCGATAAGTCATGGAGATCCATTGAAGATTTTCAATAAGAAGAGTGATTTGAAAGTAATCATTTTGGAAGATTGAGACGGTAACAGTGCAAGTTGGATTGAAGGGAGGAAAAGCAGAGTTGGAGAGACTAACTAGGAGACTCTGCATTTGTCTAGGAACTGAGATACAGCGGTGGTGATAAGAAGAGAAGGGAAGATTTGGTTACTTTATTTGCTATTAGAGGCTTTGGTTTCTTCATTCACTATGTGAGGAGGAATCAAAGATGATTGTGACCTTCTTGGTCTAGATGACCAGCAGGATGAAGACCTGTTTACGGGAGGCAGGTGATGAGTCAGGTTTCAGAGATGTTAAATGGAGATAGAAGTAAGATGTTCATGCACAGAGGGTTCTGGAACATGATCTAAAATTTATGGAAGGGGCTGGGTTTTGGGAGTCATCATCCTAGAACTGAGAGCTAAATTGCAGAAATGGACAAATTCTGTTTTCAAGAGGTGTAGTGTGAGAAGTGTAGAAGGCTAAGGAGAGAGCCTGAGCAACGGTGGAGGCAGAAGAAGAACCGAAGAAGGGATGGGATAAAGAATGGCCAGGGAAGGAGGATGAAACAGAGATAACATAGGCTCCGGACCACAGGGGAGCAGAGGTGGTCAAGAAGGAAGCCGTCTTCGATGGTATCTGACACTGCTGAGAATGCAAAGACAAAGGCGGCTGAGTAAAGATGGTTGAATTACATAATAACTAACGAGAAAGTCACTTGACACTAGAGATTATAGCTTTGGTGGACCAGGGGGATTAAGACCTAATTTTGTTAGCTTTATTGTTACTTTATTTATTTAAATTGACCAAAAAATTGTGTATATTTATGGTGTAGAACATGTTGTTTTAAAATATGCCTACATCATGGAATGGCTAACTCAAGCTAATTAACATATGCATGACCTCATGTGCCTTTTTTTGTGGCGAGAACACTTACAATCTACTCTCTTAGCCATTTTCAAGGATACGATATGTTATTAACTATATTTACCATGTTGTACAATAAATCCCTTGAACTTAATCTTCCTGTCTAACTGAAATTTTGTATCCTTTGAACAACATCAAAATTGTGAAGGGTTGGGAAGACCTTATTTTAGACTGTATATTTTTATTGATTCCAGTAAGTTACTAGATGTCAGTTGCCTACCTCTTGATAGTTTCTAAGTAGGTTAGATTGTCTATGAAAGAGATCATTTATGTCTTTAGGCTTTCAACAATGGTATGGGTGATCGATGAAAGAAGCAGGGCATGGCGCTATTGGGGATTCTTTATTTTCCCAATTAGAGAAAAAAAGTGATGTAAGAAGCCAAGATTTATTGGATAATCTGCTTAAAACTGTCCTTTCTAAGGGAGTCCGAGAGTATATAAAGGCTAGTATCAAACTATATATTCAGTTTTTAAGAAAAACCTTCCCATTTAAGAAGCCTTTAACAGGCTCTCATTTTTTTGTTTCTTTAAACTTTCTGTAAATTTTTAAAAGGAAATATCGAGTTAAAATTTCAGTTTCTCAGCGGCATTAGCCACATTTCAAGTGCTCGATGGCCAGCACAGACATAGAGCCTTTCCATCACCACAGAGAGTTCTATTAGATACCACGAGTATAAGCTATAATACCATCGAAAGCACAGCCTAGTGCCATAACCAGATGTGGAGCGCCATATACAGCTAATAATTTCATTTTAAAGGATACAACAATATTTCAAGACTGCTTTTGTGTTTGCTAAATCTTGTTACGATGGGCCTTGTTTGCTACACAGTCTAAGGTTAAGATTTCTTTGCTAGTATAAGTAGTTTTTGCAAATAGCTACAAGCTGTTTTCCAAACAACTATGAATGGGAGTGAGGGGCAGAGGAAATAGCAAAAGGAGATGTTTGGAGAACTTTAAAGCATCAATCTCATGGGATAGGGCAGGGTATTGCTGTATCTGTGTTTCTCCTTTCAGCCTTTTCTGCTTGAGTTCTCCCTGTGTTCTTATTTTGTATAGATAATGAAAGCTCCCTGTGAGCTGAAGGTGAGTGTGTACCTGGGAGCTCATAGGGTCACTCCAGCACAGTTTCCAGAATAGCTCATGGTAATGGTACATAGTGATGCAATGCTATCATGGACAGGGAGAAGCTAGGCATGCAATGGAAAAAGCAGGGATAGGAGATGTAAGAAAAGGGGTGTCACCATTTTAAAGCAGAGATTTTCTGTTAGAGTAGAACAGGGTTGTGCTAAAAAGCTATAGGCAGCAAAGTGGTGCCTGCCTTTGTAAATTCTGTGCTCCATGGCTGCATGGAATTGCAGAGTAATGGGATAATGCAGATACAGGTACTTGGTAAGCTGCAAATCACAACATAAACAACACTGATGAAAAAGGAGATGAATGGCATGGGGGCATGAGGAATGGACATTTCATTAAGTCACTGCATTCGATTTAAAAATGCAGCTTTCTGGTAATAATTATTGTGTCTGCTTGAGTTCTCTTGAAAACAAAATCTGGAATGGGGCATCAGGAGAGGCAGTTAGTTTGAGGAGTGATCTCAGGAAGCTGAAGAGAAGGAGTAAGGAGTATGATATTGGGGAAGAGGGAGACAACTGAGGGTACATTGTCGTGGTTGCTGCTGTGAGCAAGGGGTCTCTGTTTGGTTAGAACCTCCACAATTCTCCCGAGGGACAAGACATTGGTTGCTGTGCACCGTTTGCTGAGGGTTGTCTCAGGGATCTTACCTCCTTGACATTTCTAGGCTGCTCTTGCAGCTGGCCCAGCAGCTTTCCCTGGACCTGGGGCAGAATGCAGAGAGATCAGAGGCACAAGATTGAGATGAGACGCTGGCAGTGTGTCTGAGTCTGAGACACACACATCTGACCCACCCTGTCTGTGTCTGAAACCAGAGGCTATGCCCTAGGGTACCAGAGGCATCTGCTACAGCCCCCATTTACTAAGCATACTCATTCTGTGTCCAACACCACGTATGTCTGCCTTAAAGCATATATGTCTTCTCATTTAGCCACAGCACCATCCCTGGAATGGGTGCTATGTATCAGCATTTCATAGAAGATATGGAGACACAGAGAGGTTAAATAACACTGGACCAAGGACCCAAATATGTCACATGCCTGAGATCACACATGGCTGACATGGGATTCTCACCCTCGTCTGTGCTGCCCATGTCCCTGGCTCAACTACACTTCACTCCTCCTCAATGGATCTAAACTTTGTCCTCTGTCTTCTTTCCATCTTTCTGTCTCCCAACACCATTTCCCCACCCATTTATTCTTCGCAGTGCAGCATTCTGCAAGTGTTGGCAAACATATACAGGCAGCTGTGTAACCACGCCACCACCACAATCTACAGAA
Organism: Lepilemur ruficaudatus; assembly: GCA_963574885.1. NCBI lineage: Eukaryota > Metazoa > Chordata > Mammalia > Primates > Lepilemuridae > Lepilemur > Lepilemur ruficaudatus. The sequence continues at coordinate 25,597 of CAUYRT010008095.1, forward strand.
CAGGTCTGACACCCCAAACTTCCTCAGGAACCTTCGCAGTAAACCTCTCTCCTCATTCCTAGCCTCTTGCAACCACTAGATTTATTTTGTTTTCCTATAGTTTTGCCTTTGCAAGAATGTCATATAAATAAAATTATAGCCTTTTGAGTCTGGCTTCTTAACAGAAGCATTTGAGGATCAACCAAGTTGTTGTCAATAGCTTATTCCTTTCACTTACTGAGTAATATTTCCATTGTATGGCTGTACCATAGTTTGTTTACCCACTCCCTAATTGAGGGACATTTGGGTTATTTCCAGTTGTGGGTAATTACAAAGAAAGCTTCTATAAGCATTTGCACAGAGGTTTTGTGTGAATGTAAGTTTTCAATTCCCTTGGGTAAATACTTAGGAGTTATTGCTTACTCTTATCGTACATGTATGTTTATCTTTTTAAGAAACTGCCAGCTGGTTTTTGAAACTTACTCTACCATTTTGCATTCTCACCATTAATGTGTGAGATTCAATTGTTCCAGGTTCTTACCAGCACTTCAAAAAATTTAGTTGTTCTAATAGGTGTTATCTTGTAGTTTTAATGTGTTTTCCTAATGCAAATGATGGTGAACAGCTTTCATGTATTTACTTGAAATCTGTGTACCTTCCTTGGTGAAGTAGCTACCCACTTGTATTACTGAATTGTTTGCTTTCTTATTATTGAATTTTGAGAGATATCTTTATATTATGTATATACACTATTTTTTTCCTATCAGATATGTGTACTGAAAATATTTTCTGCCAGTCTGGGGCTAGTATTTTTATTCTCTTACTAGTGTCTTTTAAGAGCAGTTTTTAGTTTTTATGGAGTCCAATTTGTCACTCTTTTTTTCTTTTATGGTTTGTGCTATTGTTGTCATGCCTAAGACATCTTTGGCTAATTCAAGTTCACAAAGATGTTCTTCTAAAAGTTTTATAGTTTTACATGTAGTTATATAATCCATTTTGAGTTCCTTTTTGTGGGGGGTACAAGGTATGGATCAGGATAGTCTTTTCATACAGATGGCTAATTGTTCCAGCACCATTTATTGAAAAGACTGTCCTTTTGCCACTGAATTGTTTTTGCATCTTCATTGAAAATCAATTGGCCATATATGTGTGGGTCTATTTCTGGACTCTTTATTCTATTCCATTGATCTGTATGTCTCATTTCTCCAATACCATACTAGCTTGACTATTGTAGTTTTATAGAAAGTCTGAAAACAAGGCAGAATTTGTTCTTCTTTTTTCAAAATTAGTTTTGCTATTTTAATACTTTTGCCTTTTCATATATGTTTTAGAGCCAGCTTGATGATTTCCAAAAAATAATCCTGCTGGAAAAGGGTTGGAATTCTGTTCCATCTATTTGTCATTTTCCAGGAAAACTGACATCTTAACAACATCCTCTTATTACTAATTAGTAGTCACATAAAGGCACCAAACATAAGCAATATAATGAAAGGAAGACCTTTATTAAAATGTGATTGCTAACTAGTCAGGAAATTGTGAATACTTCTGTTTCCTAAATTTTCATGTAATATAAATATCAACAAAATAATACCACCTTGTGTACTTGGCTTGGGGAAGGAGATAAAATGTGTTGATTTGGAGAGAACAGTGATATTTGAGGCTTGCTATAGTCCCCTCTAAATTTGCTAGTTTTCCCTCTTGTGTGACTGAAACATCTATATCTGCCAAGTATAAGTTACATATCATTTGCAGGTCTTTAGGGAATGCAGTAAATTGTTAAAAAGTCATCACTTCTTAAAATATGTTTTAAAAGTGATATATTCTCCAATCTTAAAAGCAAAACTTCGGGCTCTTATATGAAACAAATCTAATTTTATTATTGTTATTATTATTAAGATACAGAATAGGCAAACAGATTTAATGTAGGTCTCTGACATAGAATATTTCAGTATTTCTAGAGTCTGCATATTTTTTAGTGCCAATTCTAGCTATTTACTGACAATTTCTGAATTTCTGTGCACATTTCTTAACTGATAACTGAGAAAAGCGTAGGAAATCTTTCTGACACAGAGGGCGTGGCTTTCTTCAACACTGGTAACTTAGAATTTCGCCACCTTTGCTTTCGAGTTTCAGTTCTCCTTTCTGTTGTTCATGTCCCAAATTCAACTTTCAGAACTCTGCTACTTGGCAGCTCAGATTTTTAACCTTCCACAGCCTGTCGCTGGCTTCTTGGCAGATTGTCAAACCTGTCCAAGCAGGACGTCAGACCAGTCCAGATTAAACTAGCTTGATCTAAGCAACAAGCCAGTGCAAAACAGCAAGATCCTCGTTAATTTTAATTAACAGTTCCAAACAGAGTTGCACAACAAGGTCATTTTCCCTAAATGAATTATTAGAGATAATATAAGGAATAGACTTCTCCAAGCAGTATTTTTAAACCCCAGGAGTTGGCAAAAACTGTCCCGGAGAATATGTCTTTCCAAGTCAGTCCACTCACATTAAGGGTGAGCTAAATATTCCCTGAAAACACGGAAGTCATTGCCTACACCTGTTGCTCCCTCCCTTCTCCTAAGATTCAAATGACAAAGTTCAGTGCCTTTCAGAGAATGATATAGAGTGATATTTCTTTACCAGGCAAAAATAAATCAATGATTAGATAAATCTAAATAGATTTGGAAATCATTTTTCCTTGCAAATTCATAGTATCTGAGATCTTCTGGGGAACTCTAAATAGTGCCCTATCTAGATTGTCCACTTGCTCATTCATTTTATTGACTCTTTTGTTTATTAAAAATGGGTTGGGTACATTTGTTATAAATTAGGGCATTTGGTTTTCTTCACTAATTTTGTCTTTCACATACTGATAATTTTTTTTTTCTTCAGTCTTAGAGACAGGGTCTCCCTCTGTAGCCCAGGCTGGAGTGCAGTGGTGTCATCATAGCTCACTGCAGCCTCCAACTTCTGGGCTTAAGTGATCCTCCTGCCTCAGCCTCCTGAGTAGCTGGCACTACAGGCATGTACCACCACACCTGGCTAATTTTTAAATTTTTTGTAGAGATGGGGTCTCACTATGTTGCCAAGGATGGTCTCAAACTGCTGGGCTCAATTGATCCTCCTGCCGCAGCCTCTCAAAATGCTGGGATCATGGGTATGAGCCATTGTGCCAGGTCTGTGTGTGATATTTTAATCTCCCAAAAGGTAAATAATATTTCTATGAAAAGGCTTTAATTTGTGATAAAATTAATTATCATAAAATGTACAGAGAATATTTTTCTAAGCACTCTGGATCCCACTTTTACCGAAATACTATCCAAACATCCAAATAATATTAATAAAAATGCTAAGAAATTTAACGTGGAAATACAAGCATCCCACTAGATTGTCAATTTTTCAAACCTTTCTATAAACTGTCAGAGAGTATTTATAAATATGTGATTAGGCTCATATATCTAAATAAATATAAGTGTGCATGAACATTGTTGGCTTCTTTGGCAGTCTGATATCCTAGTAAAGAGATAAAAGCTTTTAGCTTGAAAGTTTATCTAAGAAACTCAGTTAGATTCAGAGTTACAGTAACAATTCTTGTGAAAAATCAAAACACTGCCAAAAGCAGCTGAAGCCGCTGACCTAGCAGGCTGAGTCCGAAAGAGGCAAGCACTAAAAACTGTAGGGGTTGAACTTAACATATGGTATCAGATTACTATTAATCTGGAGAAACAGACCATCAGCAAATTGAGAAAAGAATCTCTTGTTGCAGTGATTTGTCAAGCCTTTGAGTTTTCATCCTCACTCTTCCTTTCTGATTTGTTTTTCTGGTGTTTGCCTTATTGTCACGTAGGGCTAATGGTTTTCATAATGAATGAATCACCTGTGCAAATGCTTATATACTTGTTCACACCAATAAACTGTCAAATTTCAAACTGACACCGATATGTATGTTTATGTATCTGTAGATATAGATACAGTTTATATATAAAAGTATATATATCTTATATATAAAAGTATGTACATTATATACTGAATATATTATATCTTTATTTCTATATTTTATGTATACATGTATAAAAAGAGACAATCTCTCTTTTTAGTTCATGTTTAACTTATTAAGTAATTTTCTCTAGGTGAATTACAATAGTCTATGCAAACTGTAAGGAGAGGGTTACGCATGAAGTTTGGCAAACATGGTTGTTTCACTGTGCAAGAGGATTTACTGATACATGAGTAGAACAAGTTGATTATATTGTATCTAGACTTATGACTTATGACTTCACTAGATGCAACTTTTTGAGTGAGCTCTTGAGACACACAGATATATGAAGACGTGAGGAAGAAAGGACAGTTTGTTAGCCTGCTTTTGGCTTAAGATGACTTAGAGAGGAGAAAACAGCTAAATTTTATTAAGAACAAAATAAACTGACTGTTAGTTAATGAGGTTAAGAAAAGCAAACCAAACCAACCCAAGTCAGACCAACAAATAAATTTGTCCCAACACATCAGAGATCAATTTAATCAAAGGGGGTTCAACTGGTAGCCCTACAGAAATAGTTTCATTTGCATGTGTTGCATTACAACCTGATAACATGTGCCCGTTCTCTAAACCATCATAGTATCCAGTGTCTACATATCACATCCATTGCAATACTGTATTGGAACATACTGTTTTTGTGTTTGTGTCCCCCATTAGACCCTTGAAAGCAGGAAAAGTCTATTCTCCATTATGTTTTCAGTAATTAGCTCCTTGCTTAGCACATTGCAGGAAGACATTGCACGACTGGATGCTGAGCAAGGCAGCAAGTAGAACAAGCAGTGAGTTATTGGATGTGGCTGAGATGGGACATGTTTCAGGTGCCAGAAGTTGCAACCTTAGAGAGATCTGGGTAACGCCAAGGCCTGATTTTCCAGCATGGCTTCCATATAAATACTGAAACGAAGTTGCTATACTTGTCTGAGGCTCCAAGTCCTCTCTGTAACTCCCCTAGATTTATGAATCTCAGAACCTATGATGCAAATTTGTTGTGAATATAATTTCTCCCTTATTCCTTATTTCTCTGACTTATATTACGGTTTTTGAAAATGTGAAAGCTTTAATCAGGGACCCATATAAATTCTATCTGTCTTCTATTTGACTGTAAACTACCACTAAGCAAGTATATACTCTTCACTGTAGGACAACTAAATAGGAAAATAATCTTACTTAGGGAAAAAAAAACATTAAAGTCCAGACAGAAAGATAGAGAAGTAGGTGTATGTGTGTGGGGAACTGTTATGCAAAAGGAAAATAATCTGACAATTCATGATGTGGAGGTATTACATGCACATGGAAAACTTAATTGTTTAATTAATAGGTAAGTCGGGGAGTTAAATAGTAGAAGAAAATCTGATGAAAATTCTGGCAGTGAAAGATAAATTAAATATACTCAGAGTTCAAAGATTAAGAGGAGAAAAATATGAGAGACATAGATGACCCATCCAAGAGAGTATCCTATGTGAAATAGGATTCTATAGAAAATAGAAAAGATGAATCAAGATCAATGGTCAAAGCAAAAGGAAAATACTACATGGAAAGAAGGATGACCTCAGCCTCAAAAGCTAGAATGCACATTGAAGTACAGGTCAACTTCATAAAAACGGAGCCACAGTTGGACATATTCTTATGTGATCCTTAAAAATTCAGCATCATCTAAACATCAAGAACAACAAAGAGCCAAAAGAAGAAGAAGAAGAAGAAGAAGAAGAAGAAGAAGAAGAAGAAGAAGAAGAAGAAGAAGAAGAAGTAGTAGTAGTTAGCATAAGTTTCCCAAATTCCAAAGGACATTGATTGTCTTTTAAATTCTTTGCTATTAAATGTCAGAATATAAAGGAAAGGGTTAATGGTCAAGATCATGGGGAGGCTAGAGCCAGGCTGTCTAGTCTCTAAATCTAGCTCTTAAATTAGTTATTTAAGCCTGGGCAAAGTCTTTATCCTCTTTGTGCTTCATTTTCATCAACAATACAATGCAGATAATAAATGTACTTTCATAGGGTTATTGTCAGAATTAAGTGAATTATTAAATAATATAAAGTACTTAGAAAAATGTCTTAAACATAGTAAGCAAAATATAAGTTCTTTTTCTTCTCCTTCCCCTCCTACTCCTCCTCCTCTTCCTTTGCTTCTCTACTTCATGCTCCTCCTTCTGGTGCTCCTCTCCTCTTCCTCTTGTTCTTCTTCTCATTGTTTTTATTATAAAACTTTGGCAGAATTTTATACCCAGCTAAGTTATCAATGTGCAATGGCCATAGAAAAGTGTTCTTTGATTCATGTGAGTTCAAGATATGTTATCCAGGCAACTTGAATAAAAAATTTAAAAACCTGAATTATAACAACACAAGTTGCATCAAAGACCAGAATTCTTGGCAAAGAAAATAGTGTCTGTGAAGGGCCACTAGTCTCAATTATTAGTAAAAATTATTAAATTATTAGTCTATATAATTTTTAAAGTACCACATGGGTTACAAAATATGTTTCCCTTTAAAATAAACGATTTTTATTATATGAAATATTAAGAAGGAAAAATACAGCATTAGTACCCTAAATTAAATTAAAATCTAGAAATCGGAGAGTATTCAAAAACAAAAACACAAGCATTTTATTTTCCATCAATGGCAGCTAACAAATAATTACTTTGCCATTAACTTTTCTAGTTTGTTTAAGATACTTTTAAGACTCTTTTTGGAAAACTTTGCAGTAGTTACTTAAGGAATAAATGTAGGATTTCTTCTTTCCAAACTAAAGCTAAAAAACAATAGCAACAAAACCAAATAAAACCAAATAAAACCAACCAAGCAACAAACAAAAACAACCCTAAACCAAAAAGCCAAACCTCTACCCAAGAAAAAGACACAGGACAAAGCCAACAAGCAAATATTTAAAAAGGACAAAAAGCAAATACATATACAAGAATGATAGAAGTGTGACCAAATATTAGTTATACCAACAAATGTTAGTTAAATATCTAAATGAAAGGACAAATCCAGTGATATGCTACTTATAATTTACATACTTGAGACACATATTATATATTTGGAAATATTGGCAAATAAATTCAAGGAAAGTAGAAATTTTAAAAAGTAATATTAGTATTGGATAATAGAATCTAAGGTGAAAACATTAAATGCTGTTAATGGATCATTTTAATCAAAAGATGGCAGAATCAGTAATGAAGGTAAAAACATTAAAAAATTTTCATATATAGAGTAATATATCTTTAATAGAGAAAGTGAAAGCAGTTGCCAATTCAAAGAAGTTTTAGAAAAATTTAGTTACTGTGACTACTATGATAGCTCAATTAGACATAAATTATTAATAACGTGGATAATTGATTTCAACATCATTAGAAATAAAATTGAATTAAGATACCCTTTTCAATCAATCAAATTAGCAAAAGCTTTTTGGACATATAATAGCCAATATTAACAAGTATGTGTTGAGATGGACCCTCTCATGACCGGTAGTTGTGTAAGTCAATACAATTTATGAGAAAAAAAAGGGGCATATCTTTCAAGGACCTGAGTAAAGCTCAAATTCTTTGTTAGAGTATTTTTGCCTCTTGGAGAGAGAGTGAGCAAAGATTTATAATTGTGCATATTGATTGCAGAATTATTTGAATAGAAAAACAATGTAAATAAAATGATTATTTTTGCCATACATTAAAATAGTACATTTGAGAATATCTATGACAATTTTTTGAAGAGTCTTTAATGATACAAGGAAAAGGAAAAATAAAAATATTATTATTATAAAGGAAATGATTCAATAAATAGCATAGTTCAACCTTTGGTAAAAAATAGAAGTATATAGAAAATGTTTAAAAATAAATATGGCTGAATGTTAATGGTGTTTATCTCTAGTTAGTGGTACAGATCATTTTTCATGCCCGTTTTTGTGTATTTTCTAATTTTTTCATTAAGGGTGTAGTACTCATGATGAAAACAAATTATTTGGAAAATAAAGAGCAAGGAGAGAACTGCCAAATAAATGTGCAGAATAGATGCTTTGAAAAATACCATTTCTGAAATATTCTTTTATTTTTTGCTATGAAAGAAATACTCTCTATAAACAAATATATTACTCTATTGCCTTCTTTCCCAAACACTGAAAAATTGGAACTTTAGCCAAATAATTGCAAGTTTCTCTATCACGTTAATAAATAGTATTTGTACAGAACACTATAGATCAGGATATGTTTTCATAGTCATTGCCTCATTTAACTTTTACAATTCCCTGAAGATGATATCATTATCCTCAATTTACATACGGAGAAACTAAGACTCCAAGAGATAAAAGTTACTCATCTAAGGACACACAGATAAAATCCTGAGCTCTTTCCAGCACTCCACCTGCACTTCTTATGCACACTGACGTCGGAAAGTACAATCTGGTGCTCTCGGGACCTCTTCCCTTTGAGTTTTTATTAAGATCCTGGTATCGTACGGCATTGCCACTGTGTCAACACCACTTGAGATAGATGGAGAAACATTTTATTCCTGCAGTACTGTATTACGAAAAGCTAAATTAATGGAACCAAGTTACGGTTTCCAAGAAAAATCCACAGTCATTTTGTTTTCACTGAGCTTCCAGTTTTCAGGCACATAGAATTACAAATGCAAACCTGTGATTACAGATTCGCACCTATTACCTTGATGTCGTTCCACCTGCTGCAAGTCACACGGGATGATCTGTAGTTTTGTGACTGACTCTAACATTAAATTTATGCTACACATACAATTCACCTGAGCATTAACGGAGGAGCCACTGGGTATTGGAACTGAGTATATTCAGCATTTTGCCCGGGCTAGAAGTCAATCAGAATGCAATCATTCATTAAGGCTCCTGCAAGCAAGAGCCACTGCGCGGTGCCAACATTCTTCAAGGGTAGGGCCAGGAAATGTGAGTGCCAGGGGCAGATCTCACAGAGACGGAACAAAAGTCAGCTCGTCTCAATTACAACGCGGCAGTGGCCTTCTCCCTCGGAACCCTAAGAGGCAATTCAGAGGTTTTTTTTTACTGGGCTCACTCTCAACAGGAATACCCAGTAGGAAACAAACCAGGTTACTGATTTCCCTGTGCTTGATTGTCACAAGGATGTTTGGAATATAGTGCTTATGTCTTGCTAACTCAAGAAATCAAAGAAGCAAGACATTGAGAGGAACAGTGAATATTTGGTGCCAGGTGAAGGGAGAATATTGAAGTGGGAACACTCAACAGCTTTTTAGGAAGACAGTTAAAATCTTAGCTCTATCTCTTGCAGTGCGTCCCTTAAGAATCTTTATCTGTAAATTGTATATTCCATAGGATTGTTGTAAGAAATACATAAAATAAAGTAACTAAAGTAACCGAAAAAAGTAGCTATTATGATGAAGGCAAAACAGAACCAACATTAGAACATTCCCTTTCATTTGGGATTTGGATGTGGATAGCTAGGTTTTTAACAGATAAAGTGCTAAACTTTGGAAGCAACTGTAGTGATCAAGAACATAAGTCCTAACAACTCCTCAGAGAATCTCCAACTCCCATAGGTCTCATTATGAGATAAGAACAAGGTATGCTTCTCACATAAGCCTAAAACGATGTTTGAAGCTCATCTGTCAGCATGAAGACATCCAGAATAATTACTGAAAACAAATGGTGCTTTTACAAGTCCGAGATGTTTTGACAGTGGAGATGGCTAGAAGCAGGCTTGACTTTTTGCAACACACACTCATTTTTATCGTCGTGTGTGTGTGTGTGTGTTTGCTTGAGGAGGTTGAATTGTAAAAATTCAACTGCTTATTCAATTTTTCCTAGAATTAAATGTTATATAATTATAAATTAAAATTATGTAAATATGATCACGCGAATGCTATTATCAAGACGTTAACCTTCTTTGTATCTATTTTCACTGTGACTTACCGTGAATTAGTAAATGGCAAAAGGCCTCCTAGCCTGCCTTGAACAGTCGGACTGCAGTGCGATTTTAGTTGAGCCCACGCTCTTTCTCCCACTGTGTGCGAGGAAAGCCCACGGTACAATTCACCATTGGAGTTTCCTCTTTCACTCCGAAGCCTGTGGCATGCAAGCCTGTAATTCTGGTATGCATGACTCCATGGATGAGGAATTGGAGTCTTGCTTCAAGGGCTGGGCTGGACGTTACTGTACGGCACATGGCCACAGTGTTACTGAGCAACGGGGTTTGTTTTCCCATTGCTGGGATTCCCACTTTGCTTTCATAGACGCACGCTACATAGTTTATCTGTGTGGTGTGTTCTAATTCTGTTTAAGGAGGGCTGCTGCCAGCAGCCCAGGCTTGGCAAGGTGGGACGTTGGTTATATAACATTTGCCTCTTTTGGGTTTTGCTGTCATAAACCCTCCATTGTAAAGATGAGCTTTACTCATGCTATCGTCACACTCTTGCTTGCCATCACCTGTTCAAAAATCTTCAGCCACTGGCCCCTGTCCCACTCTTGTCCTGGTGTACTCAGTTTTAATCTCTGAGGAGTCTGTGTAAAAGTAGCTGAGAGAGGATAAAGGAATGACGTATGTGCCAGCAAGGATGGCACTTACTGGAAACGTATTTCAAACTCGTCAGACAGGTGAAGCTGCTCACTGGTTCCACGTGGATGTGACAAGGTTCTTTAGGACACTGGTCATCTCAGCCAAAAATACACAAATCTAGAACTACTTTCACTATCCTGTGGGAAATTGGAACTATTTCTACATGATGGATTAGGGGTAGTTACGGCAGGAGAAAAAATAATTAGAACTTTATATACCTAAGAAAAGCAGCATTACATCAATGGAAAATTACTACAATTGTCTCTTCCTGCTGCATCGAATGTACTAGAAATGCTTTGTTCTGGCCTTTCTATACTTGTACAGCAACACCAGCAGAAGGTACCTTTGAATTTCTTTTACTATCTCAACTTCAACTCTTTTCAACCTTCTTTTTCGTGTTGTAAAAAATCTTTATGAATACATTTTAGTATTCCAGGAGTAATAAAATTTTGATTTATAAATTAGGAATATAACAGATTTAAAATTGGTAAGGACTACCAGATTCCAGTTTAAAGAAAGTAATATAAAGCAGAATTTCCCTGTGTCCTTTAAATGTTAAGTCTGCTAAACTGTAGTGTGCTATAAAATATTTAACAACTGGCTCTGGGAGGGAGGTGGAGTCTTGATTTATAGTGATTACTGATTTCCATGGTGTAAATCTTCCCACCATGACTGATTCTAAGCCACCAAACTGATGTCACTGAATGCAAAGTTGGAAAGAAATGTGCACAGTTGAATCTCACAAGCTGTATGAGCTGTCTCCAACACACCATGGACGCTAGGTGTTACTAGGAATTTGGGGAAGAAAGCACTCATAGTTTAAAAAAAGTTGGGAAATACTTGATGAAGTTAAATGTGGGGATTCTAACAACATTTAGAATGCTAATTTGCGTTTTGAAATTTTATGATGTTATACATGTATTTGACTACTAAACGTTTTAATTGGAATACCTCTTACCATCTTGCAGAGTATCAGTGTTTCAGGAAACCTAGGAAATGCTTAAGTACAAAAAGTCTTAATTTTTGTGTTCTCCATTTTTTAAACTTTATAATTCTTCTAAATCACAAAAGCAATATTCAGTTCAAATTAATGTCAGCAATAAAAAGAAATTTAATGAGGTTAAATTCTTGCTTTTAATTCTACCTCCTTGAGTTAAAGGGTTTGATATATGTCATTTTACACTTGTTAATATAAACATACAAAACATATATATTCTACATGTACAATATTCACATATATAATGTGTATATATTATATACATCATATAATATATATTATACATACATTATATTATATATGTATAATATTCACATATATATGTGTATATTATACACAGATAATAGAAGTTCCTCATTGTCATTTTAAAAACATAATTACTCTGCAACTTTAAAAATACTTATTTTTTAACCTTTTCATTATAAAATAAAACACAGAACCAGTAAGGCACACAAATGTAAGGCTTGGTGCAATAGTTCTCAAACTTTAGTGTGTATCTAAATAACCTGGAAGGATTTTCAGAACCCAGATTGCTGGGCCCAAGTTTCTGATTCACTAGGCCTAGGCTGGGGTCTGAAAATTTGCATTTCTAGCAAGTACCTGGGTGATGCTGATGCCTCATAACTAGAGGCACACTTGGAGAACCTCCAGCTTAATGAATTATTTATAAGATGAACGGCTCATAACCACAATGCAAGTGAAGAAATAGGATGTCTCTGCCATTCTAGAAGACCCCCCAATGTGGCCCATTCCAATAAAGGTCTATCTTTCCCTTCCAGAGTAACCACCATCCTGAATTTTCTGATCACTTCCTTGCATTGTGTTGTGTTTTCATCACTCAAGTGGGAACACTAGACATTATAGAGTAACTTGCCTGGTTTTTTTCCTTCAATTTTTAAAGTGTTGAAGAATTCTGGCCATTTGACTTGCAGGCCAGGCCATAATCTGGATCTCGTGGATTTCATACTCCTAGACCAGTTTACCAGTCATTTCCTCTCCTTCTTTCCTTCAAATTGGCAGCCAGATCCAAAGCCTTGATCAGACTCACATCCAATAACTTTGGCAAGAATATAGGTGGTTTTGAGTTTCTTTAGCAGGAGGCACAAATGTCTGGATTTGGCACTGTCTTAAAATCAGTTTTATTGAGGTGTAATTTATATACGATAAAATATTTGATGAGTTTTGGTAAACATGTGCGGTCAAGAAACTCACAGTGATGATACAGAACATTGCCATTACCCTCCAGAGTTCTTGTTTGCCTCTTTGCTGTCAGACTCCTCTAAAGGCCCCCTCACACTCTCCTGAAAACCACCAATTTCCTTTTTATCACTGTAGTTTTGTCTTCTCTAGAATTTCAAATAAATGGATTCATAGGGTGTACAGTCTTTTGTGTCTGGCTTCTTCCACGTTGCCAGTGAATCTCCAAGGAGATTCACTTCTGTTTCTGCATGAATCAGTAGTTTGTTCCTTTTGATATACTGAGTAGTATTCTATTGTATAGATTTACAACAATTTGTTAATCCATTCACCAGTTGATAGACATTTAGGTTGTTTCTAGTTTTTGGCTCTTATGAATAAAACTGTGCTGAATGTGTCTGGCCTCTGGGTAAATTCATAAGAGCAGGAACACAGTGCATATTCCTCCTCTCCTGGCGTGGATTCCCCATCAGAATCTGCCAGCCCCTCTCCACACAGCAGTACTATCAAATGGCTGCTTTTGGCATGACATCCAGAGTGTACAGTTTCTTTCTAGTGTATTAGGAACTTAGTTTTCCCTTGTCCGAAGCATTTGTCTCCAAAAAGGTGATATTCTTCTGCTTTCATTTTTACTTATTATTTATTTAATTTTATATTTTTTCATAAAGAGACAACTTCCACATATACTATATAATTACCCATGGGTACAATTTGTATTGGAAAATCAGGATAAATGCTTTCATTTGCCTAGTTTTCAAGATAATGAATTGGTTTCTAATCATCCTCAGGAGTCAAACCAGTCCATTTAAAAATATATATATAATTCTGATTGATAATTAATAAACAGCCAAAGCAGAACACATCAGGCCCAGATGGGTTCACTGGTGAATTCTATCAAACACGAAGGAAGAAATTATACTAATTCTCTACAATCTCTTCCACAAGATAGAATACTCCCTGATTCCACTGGCCAGCATCACCCTAATCTCAAAATCATACAAAGATATGACAAGAAAACCACAAACCAATATCTCTCATGAACGTAGATGTAAAAACCATCAAGAAAATATTAGCAAATAAAATCCAACGATGTGTAAAAAGAATTATACACCACAAGTAAGTGGAATTTATCCCAGGTATGCAAGTCTGAGTCAATATTTGAAAATCAATTAATGTAATCCATTACATCAACAGGCTAAAGAAAAAAAAGTGCATGATCATATATCAACAGATGCAGAAAAGATATTTGACAAAATCCAATACCTATTCATGATAAAAACTCTCAGCAAACTAGCAAAAGAGTAGAATTTTCCCAGCTTGATAAAGAACATCTGAAATATCCCACAGCTCACATCATACATAATGGTGAGAAACTAGATGCTTTCCTGCAAGATCAGAAGTAAGGCAAGGATATTCCTTCTTACCACTCCTTTCAACATCATACTGGAAGTCCTAGCTAATTCAATAAGAAAAACAGAATGTAATTATGAAATCATGGATTTAAACATACTGTATTTGTTGAGTTTATAATTCTTATTCTTACTAAAGTGGGCTTGTTATAAAAGTGAGTTCAGCTCCTCTTGCTTTCTTGCTCTTTTGTGCTTCTGCCTTCTGCTGTGGGATGAAGCAGTAAGAAGACCTTATCATGTGCGGGGCCCTTGACTTCAGACCTCGCAGCCTTCATAACTCCAATAAATAGATTTCATTTCCTTATAAATTGCCCAATCTGTGGTATTCTGTTATAGTAACACAAAGGAGACCAAGACACACTACAATAACAAATTCACTTAAAATGCATTCAGGATATATTGTTAAATGTGCTTATTTTTTAAACAAACAAACAGCTACTTCAAAACCCACACAACCAAAGAAACACATATATTATTGTCAGTAAACAAATAAACATTTTTTCCCGGGTGGAGCAGAAGGTTTTTGCTGTTATTCATCATTTTTTTCTTCTTCTTCTTTTCCTCCTCCTCCTTCTCCTCATTCGTCCTCCTCCTCCTCCTCCTCCTTCTTCTCCTCAAAAACATTTTGACAAATGGCTCTGGAAGAATTTCAGTGTTGAGAAAAGATGGATATTAATACAGAGAAAGGATGTGTGTGGTCCTGCCTCCTCCTTGTACAGTTATCAGGCTGACCCAGGGCTGTGTAAACAGTGTCCATACAGCAGAATTTCCAATCTGTTCCTGTTGTTGGAGGTTTGGGGCCGGAGAGCTTGCTCTGATTGATCTTATACTTCAATTCCCAATTTCCTGCAAATCTGAGTGGTTTCTGACTCCATGATTCCTCTCACATCCAGAGCTCTTCACGCCTGCACCCCTGACTTCTCCTCTTGACCATGATTCACACTTTCCTCATTATTCTGCCCAGCAACACCCAAGGGAAACAGATGCCTGCCTCTCAGGATCTCACATCTTGGTGCAGCCCCTCTTGCTTGCCTTTGTCCAGTGCCTCTAGATTGGTTTTGGTCCTCAAAGATTTTCTGAACCAAGGGTATGGCATTGGTTTTTTTTCTTAATCTCTGAACTTCATTTTAAAATCCAGACTTAGAGAAAACCTACAAAAATAGTAGAAAGAATTCCTGTATATTTTTCTTCCAGATTGTCTAAATTATCATTTTATCATATTTGCTTTATCATTCCTCCTTTCACTGTCTTTTTTTTGTCTCTCTCTGTGTTGCTGTTTGTGCTGGTTTTGTTCTATAAAGTCACTGTGAACACTGAATTAGCGAATACTGAGTCATTGTTCCTAAGGGAAATACAGGGTTGCGTTCCCACGAGCCTCTGGTCACAATAATTTCCACAACTGGTTAACACATAAATAATTTTGTTTGATGTATGTTTCTATTTAAGGATACTTTATTTAGAATCTATTGTTGATTCGTTAACAGTGAGCTCATGGCCAATAGCACTATGACTCATGCCTGAACAAGGGTTCTCTAACACATGTATTCTCTCCAGAAGGCACATCTTAGCCTCCTTCACTTCGGAACACTAGACAGCACTTTAGCACCATGCTTGGGGGACCTTTAAAACAGCAAAATCACCAATAGAATGCACCAACATGAAAAATGTGGCACTAAATAGATTGTGAAAAGGACACTTGTTTACAGTATGAAAGATGAAACAGGAAGGCAGAGGGTAGCTTGTTTGACCTTAGCTGGGAATGTACATGTTTGGCAACTCAAATTTTCACCACTCAGCACATGTCCACAAATGACTCCAAAAGCACCACATGGATTGATTTTGTGGTTACAAATCAATTTTAGTGAGTCAGTGAATTTCCAAACATGGAATCCATGAGTAATGAAGATGGACTATACACATACATATATGCATATATGTATGTGTGTTTATATGACATTCATAGACATACATTCGTATCTAGATATAAGCAGACACATATTTCTGAACCATTTGAGAGTAATTGCACACATGATACTTCTTTAGCCGTAAATACTTTAATGTATATTTAGAAAATACAAGGACATTGTGCTACATAACCACATTACAATGATCACAACAGAGAAATTAACCCTGGTAAAATACTGTTACTGCAGCTACAGATTTTACTTACAGTTTACCAATTATTTCTCTAAAGGCCAGTCTATTTCAGAATGCAATCCGGAATCACATATTGCATTTACCTACTTTGTCTCATTGGTCTCCTTTAATCTGTAACAGTTCCTTAGTCTTTATTTGCCTTTCATTAACACTACTTTATTTGCTTGTATCAGGAATGGAGGTAAGGAGAAAACTGTAAAAAATACAAACATGTGAGAGAATATTCCTTATTAAACATTGTTGGATTCTCATGAGGAAGTAATACAGAGGAAATATAGCAATGGGAAGCAAGAACTGAAGTTTTTCAGCCTACTATACTAGTTTCACTTATTTTTTCTGAGTTAATTTCATGTGATTCCACCTTTACGCACATGAGGACACTGAGGGTCAGACAAGTTGAGCATTCATGGAAGATCACAAAGCTGGGGGTGGTGGGATTAGAATTTAAACAGGGTTAATAAGGCAATGGAAGCAATACTCTTTTATTATTCATCTATTTTTAAAAAAATAAATTTTATTGTGTATATTTAAGGCATACAACATGGCATTATGGGATATATTAGCTAGTAAAACGTTACTACAGTTAAGCAAATTAACATGTCCATCCTCTCACTTACTTACCCATTTTTTGTGGCAAAAGTGGATACAAGCAGTTTTTGTCTTTGTGACAAAAGCAGCTACTCATTTAGCACAAATCTCGTATACAGTACAACTTTACTATCTGTGATCCTCATGTTGTACATCAGCTCTCTAGACTTGTACATTCTATATATCTGCTACTTCGTATCCTTTGATCTACATCTCCCCATTTCCGCCCACCCCTGCCCTGCCCTGGCAACCACTGTTTTGTTCTGTATATTTGAAATTTCTTTTAAGATTTCACACATGAGATTATGCAATATTTTTCTTTCTGTGTCTGGTTTACTTCACTTTGCATAATGTCCTCCAGGCTCATCTATGTTGTGGCAAATGGCAAGATGTCATTCTTTTTTACTGAATAATATTCCACTGTGTATATACACCACAGTTTCTTTATTCATTTGTCCATTGATGTCCATGTCCGCTTAGATTTTTTCCATATCCAGGCTATTGTGAATCTTCTGCAATGAACATGGGAATTCAGGTGTCTTTACAAGGTGGTGATTTTATTTCCTTATTCCCAAAACAGGCATTGCTGGGTCATATAGTTCTATTTTTCTTTAGAAACCTCCATATTGTTTTCTATAATGGTTGCACCAATCTAAGTTCCCACTAACTTAGAGTTGCCTTTTCTCCACACCTCTCCAACATTTATCTTTATATATATATTTTTTGATAATAGCCATCCTCACAGTGGTGTGATGTGCACTTCCCTGATGATTAATGATATTGAGCACCTTTTCATACACCTGTTGCCATTTTTATGTCTTCTTTGGAGGATTGTCTGTTCAGGCTTTTGGCACATTTTAATAGGGTTATTTGTTTTTCCACTATTGAGTCGTCTGAGTTCTTTATAAATTTTGGGTATTAATGCCTTCTTAGATATACAGCTTGCAAATATATTTTCCCAATCTGTAGGCTGCTGTTTTATTTTGTTTATTGTGTGCAGGATTTTGTTTTTTAGTTTGATATATACCCATTTATTTATTTTTGCTTTTGTGACCTGAGCTTTTGGTATGATATGCAAAAAATCACTGCCAAAGCCAATTTCAGGAGATTTGCCCCTATGTTCTCTTCTAGGAGTTTTATAGTTTCTGGTTTTACATTTAAGTATTTTATTGATTTTGAGCTGATTTTTGTGTAAGTGTACGATAAGAGTCCAATTTCCACATTCTTTGCATGTGGAAATCTAATTTTCCCAGCATCATTTATTGAAGATATTATCATTTTCCCACTGTGTTTTCTTGGTATCTTTGTCAAAACTTAGTTGACTGTATATGTTTGGATTTATTTCTAGGCTCTCTGTTCTGTGCCACTTGTCTATGTTTGTTTTTATACCAATAACGTACTGTTTTGAATACTGTAGCTTTGTAAAATAATTTTAAATGCCTCCATCCTTGTTTTTGATTCTCAGAATTTCTTTGGCTATTCAGGGTTTTGATGGTTCCATAAGAAGTTTAGGATTGTTTTTTCTATTTCTGTGAAGAAGAACGCCACTGGGATTTTGATAGAGATTGTGTTGAATCTGTATATAGCTTTGAGTAGTATGGACATTTTAACAATATTAATTCTTCTGATCAATTAGCATAGAATATCTTTCCATTTATTTGTGTAATCTTGAATTTCCTTCATCAATGTTTTATAGTTTTCAATGCATAGATCTTTTACCTCCTTGGTTAAATTTATTCTTAGGTATTTTATTTTTTTGATGCTATCATA